>WAAD01022821.1:15496-35991 GCA_013389945.1 Fregata magnificens
TCCGCCAGCTCCCTCACCACGCTCGGGTGGATCCCATCCGGCCCCATAGACTTGTGAGCGTCCAGGTGGTGCAGCAGGTCGCTGACCGCTTCCTCCTGGACTGTGGGGGGGTTATTCTGCTCTCGGTCCCTGTCTTCCACCTCAGGGGGCTGAATACCCTGGGGATAACTGGTCTTAGAAAACATTTCATAGTCATCGAGGTATAACTATATGTAAGGTCTGTTTCTTATAGCACCAATCATTGCAAAAGTTCAGAATATAACATTCATTGTCAATTTTTCTAGTTCCAAAATATTTCAAAGTAATTTATAGTTGTGACCTTTTGCATATCTTTAAGTTTTAGGTATAAGTAACTAACTAAAAAAAAAAAGAAATCCTTGTAAGTGATTTCCTAAGTTTTGCCACTAATAATGACCATGTAAGGGGATGATAGCCCTGGCTCTGCAATAAAATGCATTTAGTTTTGAGAAGCAATGACATTGACATTTTATCCTATTTTTTACATAAAAGCTATTTAAGGTTACACGTGTATACATATTTGAAATAGTAGTTCAAAAAAACAGAAAATACTGTCTTCCTTTACATTTATTTATATCTTTTTTCCCCATCACCAGAATTTCAACAACGTAATTTTTTTTCTGTCTTGATAGAAACTGCAGAAAGAAAATTTCCTCATAAGAATCACAGAAGGTATGATCCATCTCACTTAATTTTGGCATATAAATTCAGGCCACTAAGTTTACTGATTCATCAAGCTTCATGTATATTCAGTGGAGGGAGCTAGGTACCTCCATTTGTAGAATAACAGAGATTACTTTTCTCCTGAATGTCTTTTTCACTCCATTTAATAAAGTGGGGCTCGTTAATATTCCCTCATAAGAAGAACAATTTACCTTTTTTAAAATAAAACATTAACATTTCTCTCTAAAAGCATTTCTTTGTCATTAGGGCCTTTTTCTAAGAATTTCCTTCCGAAATAAACAATTTGACAGCCTGTCTTTGTCTGTGTACTTTTATTTTTTATGAGCTATTCTGAAACTATTTCAAAAACATGGAGACTATTCACTGTCTTGAAGGACCAACTTATAAAGAAAATTAAAATGCTTTCACACATTTTCTATATCTGTAGCTGATTTGATAATGATTACAGGCAAAAATACATCTCTGTGTGTAAAATATGAACACCCTCAAAGATATATGTTCCCTTTTTCTTTTCTGTTTCTCCTGAAATTACTTGTATTCCACTTATCTGAAACTGTTCCAGAGATGAGTACAGGATTTCTGATATTACATCCAAACCAAACCACTCCTTATAACTCTGCTGTGCAAAATGGAGCCACTTATTTTACAGCAGAACATTCCTCTGCCTTCTATAACGTCTCTAGAATGTCTGTTGTAATCTATAATGTAATTTTTTATTTTAATCTTTCAGTTCTTGTTCAAGACAGTAGATGTCATGTCTTAAGGTTCATGCTGCAGAATGCCAACAGCACGGACATCTTTTTACGTAGAAGAAAGTCCAAATGTCACTTAAAAACATGTGGGTGGTAAACTGGGGAAACTTCCCTCTGTAGCCATAGACGTGTTAGTTGTCTCGCTCTACATGGCAGGTGCATTGTTGCATCCCATGGTTAGGAAGAGAGGTTCATGGGGATGGCAGTGTAGGCTGGCATGAATAGGTAACCAAAACAGAAGAAAACTAAATTTTAACCTTCCTCTAAAGACCAGTTCTTCAAACCTCAGGCTGGGGCATAGAAGACTGACGTAAGTAAGGAAAGGACACATTAAGTCATCTATGGAGTTAGGGTTTTGCTTTTTGTATTTTGAAGAGGATACTCTTTTTGGTGACCTTCTAAGTTCTGAGGTTATCTGGGAGAGAGGGGAAGAGAACTGACAGCGACAAACTGGGAAAACAAGGCTTTTCCAGCATTTTCCACTAAAGAAACAGAGTCCAGCCGTACTTTTATTTCAGTGTCATCAGCTGCTTTAAGTTGCCAGGTAGTATTTTACATTTTTCTGTATTTTCCAAACTCTCAATGCTGCCACTGCTGGATGGTTGGAATAGATGCCCTTTCATTAGCTGCCAAGACATCAGCAATATGTTCATCTGATGGCACATATAGCATCACACCCACCACAGAGGGAGCTTAAACAGTAAAAAGAGCATAAGACACCTGTGAGTTGATATATGACACATTATTCTAAAAATAGGACAAGTTCTTGCCAACAGACATTAGACTGCCTCATCCAACTCTACCAAGGAGGCTTCAGAAGTTGTGGGAAGATGATTTTTTGAAATAAATCTACAGTTTGACTCACCTAAATCATATTAAGAATTGGAAGAATAAGGAAGAAACGTACAATTTTAATTAGTTCCATGTATAAGCCATTCACTGTATAGGAAATGAGAGGTTTAGGAAGAGTTTAAATATTTATTTTAATTACTTGTTTAGGAATCAAAATAAGAAAAAAAGTTACCACTTACATGACTAGGTGATGTGTTCCAAGGAAGAAAAAGGCAGTATGACCCAGTGAGAAAATCACAGGCTAAATCATGTTCTAGTTTATGTTTTAATGGCATCCTGTAATGTTTCCATGAGTGTTAAAGCCTAGGTTTTGGGGTTTTTTTACTTTTAGAGATTAACTAACTTTTTAGAAGGAAAATTATTTATTTGGAAGTGTTGTGGTAGTTTCTTTCAATTTCTTGTTCTTCTTTGAAGATAAAGGTCATGATAGAGAGAAGGAATTTTAAGTAGATTTGATTGTTCATATAGAAAGATAAATACCTTCACTTTGGTTTGAGCCTTGTTTCTAAGGAAAACAACATGGAATAAATCAAAATTTTGAGAAAGCAGAGTACATAGGGAGGCCACTTTATGCAGTCCACCTTAATCATCTACCTTTACTAGTTTTACTGCCTTCTAAAATGTTGCAGGCTAGTTAGATCTTTGTTCTGGGCTACACTTTCATTATTTTGACTTCTATCTCCACATACAGAGTCCTGAATTATTCATGGTGTTCAGTTGTCATGCTTGTAACCACATACAAATGGTCTTATAAGGAGGACCACTTTTCGCAATACATTTTCTCTGTATGGTGAAAGGGTTAACCTTAACTGCCCTGAAGTGCAATAGTTCAACATTAGGTGTCAATATATAACATCATGTACACAATGCTTGATTTCGCATACGTACAGATTATTTGTCAATGTCATGTATTTTTTTCTTTGTTTGGTCTTGATCAGTGATATAAAGCAATAGTTCCTGAGTGCTAAGCTGTCACTGAAGGAAATAGCATCATGTCTATAGGTATATATATGGTTTATATGTATAAAAAGATATAGTTTATATAAGGAAAGTATACACAGCAGAGATTGCAATTCTTAAGATAGTGGCTTGAAACTGAGTTTTTCTCCATCACAGAACACTTTTTAAATAATAATAAAAATATTCTAATTGCCTTTCAAATGTGTTTTCCAAGAGCCATGGTGATTTGCACCCACTGTTTGCTTTTAATAGCAGCAGAATGACAGTCATGTTATTTCATTAGAAAGTGATGTAATAATTAAGATTGCTTTCAGTATCAGGACATTTCAGAAATCCTGGCATATGACATCCTCTTCCAGAGTATGAGCTTACTTACAAGACTCTTATTTATTCTTTTAACAGAGGCAATATCATTACTCTTCCTGTCTTTCATGCAGGTGTTCATAACCTAGACTAAATTCAAATTTCTTGCCAGTGTTGAAAGAAGGATATTTCAGAAATTTGTTGACAAAAGGGGAAAAAAAAGAAAATGAAGACACAGGAGAAATGTTTGTGTCAAAAATATTACTGTATGATCTGGACAAGATAATAAATTTTTATTCATTCACAGTAATTAGGCACAACCTGTAATAATAGGGAGAATTATTTATCAGAAACTGAAGTTGTTTGTTAATTATGAACGATTGGAATATTTTCTATTTCAGCGAAAGCTTTTACATTATCTTCAGTTTGCAAGACTAATGCTAATTACTGTACAGGTTAATAGCTGTCAAGTATGTCCTACATTCAGTATAAGTGAATAGAAATTAGTCTTACATTTAGGACATAAATAAACCACATTGTTCATAGACTGCTTTTAACTCCTACATACCTACATAGTCATGGCACTCAGAGCAGCCATTGTAATGTCTTTTGCATTTATAAGGGTAAGAAAATACCTATCTCATAAAGTCATAAAGCAAAGTAAAGTGACCTTGGACCAAGGCATATAGAACTGTAAGCCCTGTAATAGGCAGTGGACAGGCTCTTGCTAGTCTGACTGGCAGCTGCTTGTATACTGTTTTTTCTCTCAGTAATTTAATTCTGACAAGTGCTACTGTCATCCTTAGGTTGGCAGATAGACTAGCTGCAGTAGTAAGCAAACTTACTTCCATGTAATAAACTTAGTTACCATCCTTGTTATTCCTTTGGATTTTCTCTGTTTCATTATGAATCAGGATGTTATTTTTAAAGTATGCGGGTTCCCAGCTGTCACGCACAGGTATCCTTGGGCATGTCCTATCACATTCCAAAATCATCTCAAGTTCCCATAGGAACAAGTAATATAAACCAGCCTTCTCTCTTTGGATAATTAACTGTAGCAGTGAGAACCGCCATCCTTGAATACTAGTTTTCTAATCCATAAAGTAATGGCCGTGATATATGTGCTAGGGGTGAGAGGATGAGAGAAAAGAGGGAGTGTGAAGTGACAAGTCTGGGAACTGATTTAAAAAAAAAAAAAAAACAGATAGTGTGTTCATGTGAGAGAGAAATCATTTTTATATTTTTGCATCTGAATGAAATATATATGACAAGTATCAGCCGATACTAATTTCTCTGCTCTACACAGCAGTCCAAATTTTATCATTTTATGCTGTATTTTAGTCACTGTTGCCCATGCAGAGTGGGAGGGGGTAAGAAGTAGTGTTTTCACAAGTAAAGTGAGTCCTCAGATTCACTCAAGACCACAAATGAAAAATAATCATATGATTATTGCATAAAATCACCTTGGAGCAAGGTTAAATTGTATAGATAATTTCACTGTGCTTTTCTATGCCTTAATATTTTTTGAATTTTTAAGTACTCTTTTTTATAGTTTAATTTGTGAATAATTATAATATATTCCAATAGTCATTTTAGGGGACAGAGTTAGATGTTTTGTTGGGGTTTTTTATATAAATTATTTACATTGTTTGATACAGGCTTACACTTAAATCTTCTACAATAGAGAATTTCTTTCTCTGGATTTTTCTTCTTCCTGTCTGCTCTTCCTCTGAGAACACAGAGGTGGGTATTATTTTTTCCTCCAGAGGTTTTTTTTTTGTTTCTCTTTTCCCATTATTGCCTGACTTGAACATGTTTTTGCTCCTCTGGGCTTCTGTAACAACAAGCCTAGAGGCTTGCTGTAGAACACTTAGCCTCTGAATATGACCTTTCACACACGGGGTGAATTTCTTATAAGAACTCTCTCTTCTAACAGGGATACTCAGCCAGGTACAGAGTTATAACTTATGTTGAAAAAAAAAAAATCAGTCTCTTTTTTTCTTGACTAAAGCAGGCTGCTGTGTTTATCTCAGTGGGATTTAATACCAGTGAGGAAATTGCAAGTCTTAACATTTGTGCACCACATACAAATAGACCACGTGGGAAATAAAATTAAAAAAAAAGGAAAAGTTGTATCTGGAATTTGATCAAAGGATGGTTCTATTTAAGTAAGACTTACATCTTACATGATACAAAAACATGGAAGCTACACGCAATCAGACAAATTGTTATATGCCTGCTACTATAATGTGTATTAAACATATCTGTAATGATTGTACAGTCTGTTCACTAAGTAAAATGTGGGGTTTTTTGGTTGAGCCTGGGAAGGGAATATTTCTTTCCTCTCAGCCATAGAGAATAAATCCATGTAAATAAAACAGAACAAGTTTTATTCTGTGAGAAGTGTCAGGGTTCAGATTTTGTGCCTATGGCTCTTTCTCCCACCCCAAGGTGACCCCACCCAAACTGCATATGGGAGACAATCTCCAACCTCTTCTGAACCCTGAAACTTATCTATGTGCTGGCAGACTGCTAGCCGGCACAATCATAAACTCTGCTTCCCCACAGTTAAAGAATACACACAACCGCAAGCCCATGCTTCAGCTGAATGCTCTGATTTTGCCAGGTTTTCCAGCATGGGTATCATTCATCAGACTGTAAATGGACCCTACCATTTAAACAAAGGCACAGCAGCGAGTACTGGAGCACTGTCACATGTTAAATTTTTTTCAATGTTAGGGGAAAAATACCTGTAAGCTGCAAGAAGATTCACATCAGCAAGAAGGAAGCCTTAAGTAATGTTGCTGTCATTCCCTCCGCAACGGGAAGGTTTCTCTTCTCATTTAGGGAAATATGGTAGTACAGCACAGGGGATTGGGACACTACTTTTATTGAAGTCCACTTGGAAACTTTGTCTGCTTAGTGTGATGCGGTTTGTTAGAAAAACACTGTAAAAATAGTCCTTAACACTGTGATTTTCTTTGGTATCTGGGCATATGGCAGTGCATGGCAACTGCTGCCTAAAAATCAAGGTTATTAAGAAATATGGCATCTCTTAAAGGAATATCTAGGGCCTTGACATTGCTGTTATCATCCGTGGTTGAGAAAAGAACACTATATTTTCCCAATACAGTGACCAGATCCTTCAAAGAAGAATCACTGTGTTCTGTAATAACAGGAGAAAGAATCACAGAAACACTGCAGGATTTAAAATGAGGGTTGCAGCCCTACAGGGGGAATAATGAAAGAGGAGACTGACTCTGTGGTGTAATGCATAGGACCACTAGCTAGGAAGACCTGTATTCCAGTTTTTGCTTCCCTGAAATATCATTGGACAGATATTGAAGGAAATACAGAAATACGTAAAAGTGAGGAAATGCCTGCCGTTTCCCGCCAATGTGCAAATATGTAGTAATTTAGCTGAAATCAATGGATTTACACAAATTATAACTGCAGATGGTAAGACTAGAAGCAAATCTCATGGTTTTGCCAAGTGTATCTTTTTGTTCCCTTCCTCAGATGATGAAGTTTCAGAATATCTTAAACTTCTATTGAAAAAAGCAATACACTTGACTAAGTCTGATGATAGTTCAAACACGTACACTCTACTTGATCTAGAAACTTTGTGTTTATTGGCTTGGGAAGCACTTGTAACAGGGTTGAGGCTGTTTAAAAAAGAAAACAAAATCATAAAACAGCAATGTCAACATAATTTAAATAATGTAGGATGTGTTACCACATGATAAGCTATCATGAGTTTTACGGTTGAGACATAGAAGTAAAAAGTTCACTAGTAGATATTTTCATATCTCTATATGTGTCATTGGCAGTATGTATGATTCTCTGTCAAATAGAAGCTTACTGTTTTATCTGCAAATTTTAAGGTTAAAATATATGAGCTTCTATTTTAGGTGAGAGGTTTCAAGTGTTTTAGAAGATCTTTTCCCAAATAAAATTCCTACTATTCTGAAAAGGACACAGATTTCTAAATAGATAATAGGGCAAAACTTCAAATTTGCTTACCCCTTTTTTAGTATATTTGAATTCTTGAACAATTTAACAGTTTAAAAGAGCCAAAAACTGCACCAAAAACCTTGAAAGGGACCTGTGTCCCAATTGTACTTACAACTAATGAGAACAATGAGATGGAGATTATTCTCAACAGCCACACTGAGAACTTTAAACACAGTTTAAATATTAGTTATCAGACAAGTATTTCTGACATGACTCTATGACTCATTTCACAATGCAGTCCCCAAGGCTGTGTAATTAGAGCCTCAGGTGGCAATGGCAGTGTGCTCCAATGACATGAAAATACTTGCTGCTAATGTACCTTAGTTTAAGATCTGACAGTCAACCAAAATACAAAATCTCTTCGAGGAGGTCGATACTGAAAGATGAGATTTTGTGTGCAAGATAAGTCAGAGTTTTGAATCTTTCCTTAAAGCAAATATATGCATTTTTTGATGGAAAAGTGAATAGTATTTTTTCCGTTTGCTTTTTTTGTGCATGTGTGGACTAGGATTCCCAGGAACCGTTGATAAGAAAAATAAATATTGAGGTTGCTTCTACATGATAGAAAGCAAAACTCACAAAAGGACATTGGTACTTTGACAATTAGAAAAATAAAACATTTAAAGACAGATAAACTTTAAGAAAGGCATACTCTTAAAGGTACCAGGAAAGACTCTCCATTTAGGATAAAATCTCCACAATTAAAAATTAAGACTTTATTAAAATTTTTACGTACTTAATAGGCCAAACAATCCACATTATCCATATCCCAAGTGAATGCTCACACCCAGCCTATAGGGTATAAAATCAGCACCTCCTTCAGTTTTGTATATTATATCTTGTATATTATGTTATACATTAAAATCATGTTTGATCTAAAATTACCTACTATATCAGCTCCTATAGACAAGATTTAGGCTGGTCACTGGACAGACACTTAAGAAACCCATCATCACCTTGAATATCAAACAACAGTTGAGTGAGATTTTGCAAATCGACGTTTTGGATTTTTCACCTACAATGACAACTAGGTGCATTATCTCCTTTTGGTAAGCCAGGTAATAGGCAGCCCTACCAGAGTGGATGCGATACTGGCCCTGTCGGTCACCAACACACGGGAGCTAATCAGTGACATCAAGACTGGAGGCAGCCTGGGCTGCAGTGAGCATGCACTGGTGGAGTTTGCAGTCCTGAGGCATATGGATCAGGCAAAGAGTAAANAGTACCTCTCTGTTGAACATGACTGGCAAACCAGTAACAATAGATGAGGAGAAGGCTGAAGTACTCAACAACTTCTTTGCCTCAGTCTTCACTGGCAACCTTTCNGACACTTTCCATAGAGTGCAAGAGCTCTCGATCCCCAGGTGTAAGAAATCAGGAAAGTAAGGCAAGAGACCAGCACAGATGAGTCGAGACCTGCTGGTCAAACTCAAGGACAAGAAGGAAATGCACAGACAGTTGAAGCAGGGACAGGTATCCTGGGAAGAGTATAGGNAGACAGGGACTGGTGGAGCAAAGTCCCTCCCACTGTAAGAGAAGATGAGGTTTGTGACCACCTGAGGAACCTGGACATACATAAGTCTATGGGACCCGACAAGATGCAACCCAGAGTCCTGAGGCAATTGGCTGATGTCATTGCCAAGCCACTCTCCATGATATTTAAAAGTCATGGCAATCAGGTGAAGCCCCTGGTGACTGGAAAAAAGGAAATATTTCACCCATTTTTAAAAAAGGGTAGAAAGGAGGACCCTGGGAACTACTGACCTGTCAGCCTCAGCTCTGTGCCTGGGAAGAGCATGGAACAGATCCTCCTAGAAGCTATGCTAAGGCACATGGAGGACAGGGAGGTGATTCGAAACAGCCAGCATGGCTTCACCAAGGGCAAGTCCTGCCTGATCAACCTAATGGCCTTGTATGATGGAGTGACTACTTCAGTGGACAAGGGAAGAGCTACAGATGTCATCTATCTGGACTTCTGGAAGGCCTTTGACACGGTCCCCCACAACGTCTTTCTCTCTGAATTAGAGAGAGAAGAATTTGATGGGTGGACTGTTCGGTGGATGAGGAATTGGCTGAATGGTCACATCCAGAGGGTAGTGGTCAACAGCTCAATGTCCAGATGGAGACCGGTGACAAGTGGTGTCCCTCAGGTGTCTCTGTTGGGACCAGTACTCTTTAATATCTTCATCAATGACATACATAGTGGAATTGAGTGCACCCTCAACAAGTTTGCAGACGACGCCAAACTGAGTGGTGTGGTTGACATGCCTGAGGGATGGGATGCCATCCAGAGGGACCTGGACAAGCTCGAGAAGTGGGTCCGTGTGAACCTCATGAAGTTCAACAAGGCCAAGTGCAGGGTCCTGCGCCTGGGTTGGGGCAACCCCGGATATCAGTACAGGCTGGGGGATGAATGGATTGAGAGCAGCCCTGTGGAAAAGGACTTGGGGGTACTGGCGGATGAAAAAATGGACATGAGTCAACAATGTGCACTCACACCCCAGAAGACCAGCCTTACCCTGGGCTGCATCCAAAGAAGCATGGCCAGCAGGTCAAGGGAGGTCATTCTGTCCCTCTACTCTTCTCTGGTGAGACCCCACCTGGAGTATTGTGTCCAGCTCTGGAACCCTCAGCACAGGAAAGACATGGACCTGTTGGAACGGGTCCAGAGGAGGGCCACAAAAATGATCAGAGGGCTGGAACACCTCTCCTCTGAAGAAAAACTGAGACAGTCAGGGTTATTCAGCCTGGAAAAGAGAAGGGTCTGGGGAGACCTTATTGCAGCCTTTCAGTGTTTAAAGAGGGCTTATAAGAAAGATGGGGGAAAACTTTTTAGCAGGGCCTGTAGCAATAGGACAAGGGGTAGTGATTTTAAAGTAAAAAAGGGTAGATTTTGACTAGACATAAGGAAGACATCTTTTACAATGAGGGTGGTGAAACTCTAGAACAGGTTGCCCAATGAAGTTGTGGATGATGTGCCATCCCTGGAAACATTCAAGGTCAGGTTGGATGGGGTTATGATCAACCTGATCTGGTTGAAGATGTCTCTAGTCATTGCAGGGAGTTTGGACTAGGTGACCTTTAAAGGTGCCTTCTAACCCAAACTATTCTATGATTCTATGATTTTATGATCTTGCTCCTTATACTTATCCATTAACATGTATAGAAATCCTTTTTGTTTCACAATTTAATTTCACAATCAATTCACATACTGTGAATAGATTATCTGTGTTTAAACATGTATATGCATATATTTCTTCTCTAAGAGGCACTGATTGCTGATTTTGCTTTCCCAACTATAGTATAAGGACCACTAAATATCTCTGGTCCATAAGGTGACTGCAATAAGGAAAAGTCTTATGTTGACTCAGAAGAAATTGGTCTCTGTTGTTGTATTTCTCAGCCTTTTTCATTCTTTATCTGTGAGTCTGTTTTTTCAGGTATAGAATTTTCTCTTTTCCACAGTCTAATGACATTTTTTGATCTCTGCGTAACAATGTATTAAAGTGCAGTGCAGATTCTGATTTATTTAAATTAACTCAAGATCCCTCTATCAAGATATTACTGTGACTTCACTGTTGCTGCTCTGCCTTAAAATGACTCAAAAAATACTCTGTGGTCAGTTATGCCAAATCAATAGCTTTTAAAATGTGAGTTAACAATTGACACACCATATTTTTTTCTCCAAGACAGAACAGAATATCCAAATATCCCTTCATAGACCATTTCAGATTTGTATTCCCACAGACTTCAACATTATTATTCATCTCCTATTTTAAACTGTTTAGCAGAATTGTTCTTACCATGATCAGTTTGAGGGAATGATACACTTCCATACTGGGTAAAGCCTCTCTATATACTATTTGAATAGAATTTTTCTTGTAAGAAATATGAAGCATTTTGGATTGTTTGTTGATGAAATGCATAAAATACATATATTATAATCATTTGCTTTCTAGGGATTTGGAGTCAGGGGAGTAAGCGTCTTAACTATGAAATCAGTTGCATGCTTGGTATCACTACTATATACCATTCATTGCCCCAGCTTCTTCTGTTTCATTAGATTACAGGATTTTTCACCTGATAGTAGAGGTATTAAAGCATTTTATTAGCAGTATGAAAGAGAAAAAAAATTAGTATCTGCATTATGTTGAACTCATTCTTTTAATTGATTCAACTTCCAATAATTTCATCATAGTCAAAATCTAAATACTTTAAAATTCTCCCAGAACATGCAAGGGAAAATTTTATTTATTTATTTATTTATTACTTAGTAGTATTTATTGCTACCAGGAAAAAAAAAAAAGAAGTAAAATGAGAACATCCAAAGAAGACTTCTTGATCAATTTCTGAGTCAGAACCAATCACCTAAATCCATATTCAATCAATCACCTAAATCTATATTCTAGATCAAGCAGTGGTATAACACTTTGCTGCAACTAAGTGTTGGTGCTGAGTAGAAAAATTGACCTGGGATTCTTACTATCAGGACCTGTCATTATTATTATTTTTGCCTCCAGGATGTATCTGAAAGTAGAATCTTCTGCTTGAAATAAAGAAATGAAGAAATCGCATATGCTTCAAGGGTGACTGAGATTCCATAACATAAATAATCCAAATTCATATGACAATATAAATTCTAGCTCTCCATCAAAATACAGGATATAAAATGTATATTCGGTCAAAAATATCATTTAAGCAGATCTAAAACTTATACATAACAACCTTCTCATATTCCTATATATTTGAAAATCTTAAAAAAAATACAGAATGTACAATGAGTGTATGTTTAGGATTTTGAATCTGCAATACATCCTAGTCAGCTGGCTAGACATCTGCTGCCATTAAAATGTATTCTCTATGAAAAATAAGTTGTTAGGCAAACTTTTAATTGGCATCTATATTTTAAAAGAAAACTAAAATAACTCCCACTTTCACTTGACATAAAAACTTTGATGTGACCTCTCTTTCTGGGTTAAGTTTGATAGTGCATTCTAAAATATCATTATTTTCCAGATGGCCAGAATAATATCAAAGATTCAGGGTGTGAAGCTGTTTAGAGAATTCTTTATTGCACCTGAGAAGATGAGAGAGCAGGCAGATGACATTTCCAATGCCTTGATAACATCTGTTTTTTTCCACAGTATCACTTTACTAGGCTTTCATTTTTTTTTACCCCACTGCTACCAACTTCTCAATTCTTTAAAAAGAATCCGCAGTATGCATTTTCTGCCCAGATTGCCCGATGTTATCCTCAATTTCTGCAGTAATTTAACACTAGTCCTTGACATTTATTAACTTCCTGTTACTGATGTATTTGTTTAGTTTCTAGAAAATAGTTTTCACTTTTAGTCTTCTATAGGGATGACGGTATTGCTTTCATTCTTTAAGCTACCTTGTTTCAAGCTTCTGTTCTTTAAGCTATTTTCTTACTTGTAAATCATCAGTTTATGGAGTAGAGGACAGTACAGTATGAACCCTTTCATTTGGTAGGGAGCAAGGTAGTGAAACAAAGTATTACATTTCAAAGTCATGTTCATTTTAACATTTTCTATGCAGTCTTTCACCATCTTTATATTTATGTAGCAATTGGTTGACAAAACTCCCCCTGGTTTTCTACTGCAACTCGAACACTTTGAAAATCATAGACACTTATGAGATTATCCTTCTCACCTTACTTTAGGCACCAAAAACCTAGATAACTTAGAGAAATATGTTGGACTGCAAGTCACTCTAGGCTCTCTATTATTTAGTCTACTGAGAAGAAAAAGGCTTCTGTGCAGAGGTGTCATCCTGGACACTTATTTTGGGATGAAAAAAAAATAACTCCTTTCTAGAGGTATGCCTTTTCTTCACCTGCTAAGAAGAGAATCTGGTCATTCTAGATCTAAAGCAAATACCTGCCTTAGGATATCTAAAACAGCTGAATTCTTTCCCAAGTAATTTATCTTTGTGTTTGTGCCTTTCAATTCTTTGGCTTAGTTTTTTGAAGTTTTATTTAAATTTCTGATAAGCAGTTTGTAGCTACAGCTCATACACATTACGTGCAGCTGAGCTTTCCATACATAACTTTTAAGAGTAAAACTGGTTAAAAAATGTGAGAACACCTTCATTGCCAGTTTGATTTTAAAAAGCCTGTTCAGAAGGAAAAAATGTTGAATGATTGCTATATTTCTATTTTTTCTTCAGTGAATTGTTTTATCTATCATTAGCGAAGGCATTTCTTAATTGATATCCAGTTTTCTTTGGTTCTAATTATTATTTAGTAAGTTTTGTTTAATATGATTTATTAGATACATGTAATACATAAAATAATAACATATGTAATTTGATAACAACATAATCTGAGTGAATGATGATTAGTGAAGTTGTAGTTGTTAATCTGATATATGTCTGAAAAGAGCTTTTTGCACACCCATGTATTTGCTATCCTTGAAATCCTAGCACCACACAATAAGAACGTTAAGCACAGGAATTTAGGTGGAATTGATACCAGCTGAACTGTAGATCTTCATTAATTTATCCTAGCTAACTTTATATTGTTTACTCTTGTGTCTGCTCTGGGGCCTTATCACCTCTCCACTATCTCTTTGCAATGGGGGAGCATGATACAATTCTGTAAACTGCTTGCTTTCTTTGCTGCCTTTTCCCTTTTTCCTGAAATGTTTTAGGCAGAAAGCTAGTCCCAGTCAGAATGGCCTTTTCATTAAAAAACATTAGGAGATGTCTCTAAAGCAGATCCTTTCTTTCTGGCTTTGTGTTTCAGAACCATGTCAAGAAAAACAAGATCAAGTGTACTGGTAATTAACAGAAGTCAAGAATTGCTGAGTTATGAGAGACAGAGAGGTGGATGAAAAAATAAGGGACCAAGAAAAGAATCCAAATTTTACGACTATTCCTGATTTTACCATCTAAACAGTTGACTATGGATCAGAAAATGAATAAAATTACTAGACAATTAATAAAGATTTTGTGTGTGTGTGTGTGTACCTTGATCTAGATGTTTCATTACTAGATATAATTAATTGACCTCAGCTTGTGTGAGATTCTTTTTCTGTGCTATAAGGGAAATAATTCAGACATACGTGTTGGCTATCATTGTTTCTCAGTGTGTGGCTTGGATGAGTCTTTTCTTGTTTTTAAGAACTTTTTTTTTTTTTTTTTCTCAAAGGGAAGAAAGATAGTGAGGCTTTAGAGAAATACTAGATGTGTGGGTGGCAAATCAGGAAAGAAGGACCCAGAATCAGCTCATTAATCAACAAACTAGATCTAATATTTTGAGTTAAAAGTGATGTCTCTTGAACCACTGTCTGACCTGTAATATTAAAAGTCATTTTTCAACCAAGAAAGAACAAAGAACATGAATACCTAAGGTGTTTTCATTTATATGTCATAAATAATTTGAGCAAGTCTCTCAGTTGTTTATTCAATTTTTTTCAGAGCCAAGATGAAGAAAATTTTCATCTATGTCCCTTTAAACCATAAGAAAACAAGAACTCACTGTGCTCGCTTGAGTAGTTGCACTGACTCGATGACTTGTGATTTAAGGAAGCCAAAAGACTCAGCTAACTAAGAGCTAAACTCTCTAGTCAGTAAATTTGCCAGAGACGACCAACCTGTATCACGTCAAGAGGAAACAGAGTGGAAATGCAAGCTAAGGAATAGCAGGTGCAAAGATTTTAGATGTTATCCTGTGGCATAACAGGTGATCACCTACCTGTAAATCAAAAGAGATTTAAAATGCAGACTCAGTTTTCCCCTTTTGTTATGCAAAATGCTTCTGTCTCTTTACATCTGTGTTTAAAATAAATTGAGAAAACTAGAATGATTATATATTTTTTGCAACTTAATATATGTGTATATATACACACAGAGAGAAAGAAAGAAAAAGATTGCTGTGATGAGAACTCTTAGAAGACACATAAGTCAGACTGCCTTTAAACTTTAAAATAAACCTCTGCTAAACTCATTCATTAGCAGCACACTTCATGCTAGTGCTTAATTCTTGCACATTAAAATCATCAATATTGATACAAAATGTATCAAAGTGTCTTCAACAAAGTGTCAACACAAAGTGTATGAAGTGTCTTCAACACATATTCTGAATTAGCTGTGTGTATACAACACAACATCACTGATGCCATGTACTGATGCCACTGATGACTATGGTTCATGGTGGTCCTTAGTTGGTGAGATCAAGGTGATCAGGCTCGAGAGCTCTGACAGGGTAAGTCAGAAGTGCAGTGTCTTTTCTTGTTTCTTCTACAATTTTCCTCACTTGTGGCCGATGTTTTCATGCTATTTGCCACTCCCCTCCCCCCTCCCGGGGATATAATCTGCTCCTGATACTACTTTCCAGTTATCCTGGTGTATTTGGTAGGAAGTTCTGTGAATTTGCAGCCCCTTGTGCTTGTATTGTCCTCTGTAACTTTTTCTTGCTTGGTTGAATGCCTCCTATGTGTAACTTGTCTTTTCCCCTTTGGTGGTCATGTCACTCCCATACTTATGTAAAATGTTTAAGGATTGTGTCTGGCTATGCCCCTACAGTGTTACAAAATGCTTATGTACTGTTGTTGGTTACATTATTTCAGTATGCTTATATTTGGGTATTAATTATACACTAGTCAATACATTTAGAATTTCTAGATGTCACAGGTCTCTGTTTTGGCTACAGTTAGCTGAAATACTCTGTCCTTGTGCCTGCTGTGGAACATATAGGCTTCTCAAAACTATTTTAGCTATCCAAACTGCATCGAGCTTTTCTGGTAAAGGAGTTTCAGCCAGTATCTCTCTAAACAGGATCAGTAGAAACCTCCAACTTCTAACCTTCTATCTTGCCATAATTCATACCAGTTTAGCAAGTGCTATTTATATCTATTTCCTCTTTGCAAAGATTATTTCTAGAATTTTGTCTAGACCATAGTGGAAATTGTGAGGAACAAATGTGGATTGGAGGTGTACAGTTCAGATATGCTGAGCTTTGTGCCTTGAGTTTTTTTCTTGCCAGGAAACCTTCAGTCTTGCTACCTTGTTAAAATAAACCATCTCCATCTATGCTATCGTGAGTTGCCTCCCATTCCTCCTAAATAAAAAGCAGATTATAACATCAGGGGCATTTCAGCATCAAAAGCCAAGGAGATTAATGTCTGCACTGAAGAGTCTTGGCTGAACAAAGGTGAGTGCTGAATGAAAGCGATGTGGCTGTTTGCAAATGGAAGGAGACTGAAATGGAATGTGGAATCAGAAGTGGAAGTACAAATTAAACATGGTATTTTGGCACAGAATTCTATTGACACTAATTTTCCTTTCAGTTCTTGACACTGAACCAGCACATAAAATACATAAATCCAGTTCAGTACCCGTAGGGAAGCCACATTCTGTGGGTTGTCCATCCACAGTAATTGGGTGCAGAGTGGTGACATCAGCTACACTCCTCCTGTAATTTAAGGGAAAAAGAACTTGAAATTCCATCCCATAGGTCATCAGTAGAGCTGTTTACATACACAACTGAGATCTGCTCAAATTATCCGTTACAACTAAATCAAGTATTCGTCTTTTTTTCTCATGTAATAAAGAGCTGCAAAATTATTCTGGTTTCTCTGCACGTGTTGGAGAATTATATTTCAAAATCATTCACTAAATAGTATGGGTAAAGCAAATTAATCTCTGGAATTCTTCATAAATCATTCACTTTAATTGTTTGCAGTCAGTGTTACATGTTTTTGGTGTCTGGTGACCAATTACATTTAATTGTTTCTGCTTCTGGCTGCTTTGTCTTATTTAGGTGAGAAGTAAATAATAAACAGTGCATGAAAAATGCTATGTCCGCATCAGAAAGCAATTTTGTACCATAGGAGAGGCTGTCTAGATCAAAATACCAAAGGGAAAGTGACCACATTGACAATATATGCAATGTTTTGTATGCAATATGGCTTCTTCTTCCTCCAGATTAGATTTAGTCTGTTCCCCTGGATAAACGTCCCCAACATCCTTATGATTTGAAGATGTCCAAAAGGACAGATCATTGGTTCAAACACTTAGACCTGCCCCAGCAGTTTGAGTGCCTCTGGTGCATGTCTAAGAGCAGACCTCATGTTGTGGTTACCTCCAAAACCAACCAAGTTCTTGTGAGTGGATACCACTTTCAAACTGAATCAATGCTCAGGGATGGCCACTTTGAAACCTCATTACTGCTCTTATCAAGTGTGTTAATATGGACACAGAAAAATAACAGATGTTCTTGCTTTTATGTGAATAACTTTGTTTGTAAATGTAAGCTATTACATTTAGAAATGTAGTAACAAACCATATTAACAAATGTTAACAAAACAACCATTCCTCCAAACAGATGTCTTTTATAGGAATCTCACTTTTAGGGACTAAAAGGGGTGTGATCCAGGTTGAAAAGAAAAAACACCTGTAATTCAAACAAGTATTCACAAATAATCTATTTTTGCAATTTTCCATCAGTTTCTTTTTTTTTTTTTTGGTTGCTATTTTTTGTCTTATTTTGTTGTTGGGGTTTTTTTTAAATAATTGTAACGTTATTACTTGTGGCATATCAATACCTAATTAAACTTCTACTAATTTAATACAACTTCACATCTTGACAGACTTTTTATATTTTTAAATTCATAGTTTCACTTAGTTTCTTTTAATTTAGAAATAACTGGGGCCTAAATAATACTTTAACCTACGATGATTAGTACACGTAGCAGTCATTTAGTCAAAAATTGTAACTATGCCCTGCAAGATAAAATGAATTACCATCATAGAATACATTTCTTTTCAACTAGATTCAAGATTTATTGAGCTAGACACAGGTGCATGCTTCTTTATGCAGCTTCTCAACAGTATTAATGAAATGACATTAGAAAAGCATCAATTACTTAACAATAGCACAAAACATACAGAGTACATCTCCAACAGAATTAATTTTGCACCTCCTAAATTGCTTTTTATATCTAAATTAGCTTCTTATATAAGTAGCATTCTAGTAGCATTGTTCCAGAGATAATCTATAAATTAATAAACATGCTGCAGCACCGAAGAAATCCATAAATGCAAAATTTTCATCAATAAAAACAGGATAAAAGTTTGTTTGCATGGGTTTCTAAAAAATAAATATAAAATATAACATGTATTATAGTGACAGGGATAATGTAGCTGTTGAAGATAGAGATGCACTTGAAAAACTAGTCAATATGGAAGCTTCCTGAAAATATGTGTCAAATGCTTTACCATATGAAGTTATGCTCCTTTCTTTTTTTTCACCTGTGTTTATGGATTTGATCCTTTTATGACTTTTTTCTTCATTTTCTAGCCACAAGATTTATATTAATGGAATGGTCTTCTGATAAATAATGTTACACTTATGAGGTGTTTCAACTTAAGGCTAGAAACAATTGAGTTGCTAGCGATTTTAATGCCTATGAAAATAATGTTGGTTTAATTTAAAAACATGTAGATTTAGAACCAAGAAATACCTCAGACTTTAGAAATACTATATCTAGACTTTCTCCTATGCTGAACTATGCTATGGATCATTCATCACACCGCTGTGCAGCAGCTTGGTATGAGGCCCAGACTGTGGAGGCTGTTAGTCACCCCTGTTGCTCTGCATCCCACCAACACAGGATCCAACGTGCAGCCTCTATTTAGGAGAAAGGACTCAACCCTCAGAGCACTGGGCAGCACTGAAAGTAAGCATTTACTAAACAGTGGATATATTTGAGTAATCTGAAAGAATGTTTTAGAAATATATTCATTAAATTAATTCACCTGTTAGTACGATGCTAATTTTGACTTTTTAAGTGGCAATATTTTTATATGTTTTCTTGTATGAATTATATAGGATTTGAAATGCTACGCATTTCAAATAAGGCCAAATGGAGTCAAGTTCCTGAGTCACAGTTCTTGTGTTATTGATTTCCTGTTTCTTAGGAGTCTCTTTGTTACCCAGTCTCCTCTTTCCACCTGGAAGTAAAACATACTTTATAAGGAACAACAACAAAATGAAACAAACAAAAAAGTACATTCCAAATTTATTTCTGCCTTAGAAACACAGGAGTATTCGCATACCTGCAAGACACTGGCCGTTATAGAAAGAATATTGTGCTTTATTCTTCAGCCATTAGTATGATATTTCTTCCTCATATTCTTCAAGTTTGACAAACAAAATCGTGGTACTGCAAAAGTGGTAATGAATGAAGAGCACTGCATACACAGACAGTATGGCTTCAGCCTTCCCACTGTCCTTTCTAAGTGCTGCCATCACTAACTTGCTGCCTCTAGAAGCAAGAGGAAAAGTGCTAAGTTACCTGTATCTACGAAATGGTTTCACTCAAGATTTGGTTGTAAAATACATGATCTCAAAGGGAAGAAGGTGTTTCATGGGAAAACATGGTATTTCCTTTGGAACACAATGAGATTTTTTTCTTTTTTTTGTTTTTTTTCTTTGGTCATCTCTCCTGCAAGCGATGCAGAGGAATCATTCTTACATTGGTTTTTGCCAGCTTTATGCTAGGTTTAACCTTGTCTAGCCTTAGTTCTGTGTCATATTTAGAATCATAGAATCATAAAATCATTAAGGTTGGAAAAGACCTCTAAGATCATCAAGTCCAACCATCAATGCAACACCACCATGACTCCTAAACCAGGCCTGGAGTGCCATGTCTATACCTTTTTTGAACGCCTCCAGGGTTGACGACTCCACCACCTCTCTGGGCAGCCTGTTCCAATGCTTAACCACTCTTTCAGTAAAGAAATTCTTCCTGATGTCCAATCTAAACCTCCCCTGTCGCAACTTCAGGCCATTTCCTCTCGTTCTATCGCTAGTTACTTGGGAGAAGAGTCCAACACCCGCTTCACTACAACCTCCTTTCAGGTAGTTGTAGAGAGCGAGAAGGTCTC
>WAAD01022821.1:36735-54841 GCA_013389945.1 Fregata magnificens
AAGCTCCTCCGCCAGCTCCCTCAGCACTCTCGGGTGGATCCCATCTGGCCCCATAGACTTGTGAGCGTCCAGGTGGTGCAGCAGGTCGCTGACTGCTTCCTCCTGGACTGTGGGGGGGTTATTCTGCCCTCAGTCCCTGTCTTCCACCTCAGGGGGCTGAATACCCTGGGGATAACTGGTCTTGCTATTAAAGACTGAGGCAAAGAAGGCATTAAGTACCTCAGCCTTTTCGTCGTCCTTGGTGACAATGTTCCCCCCGCATCCAACAGAGGAGGGAGATTCTCCCTGGCTCTCTTTTTGCTGTTAATGTATTTGAAAATACATTTATTATCTCTTACAGCAGTGGCCAGATTGAGCTCTAGCTGGGCTTTTGCCTTCCTGATTTCCTCTCTGCATGACCTAACGAGCTCCCTGTAATCTTCTTGAGTAGCCTGCCCCTTCTTCCACGCGTGGTAGACTCTCCTTTTTTTCCTGAGCCCCAGCAAAAGCTCCCTGTTCAGCCAAGCCGGTCATCTTCCACGCTGGTTCGTCTTACGGCACACAGGGCCAGCCTGTGCCTGCGCCTTTAAGACCTCCCTCTTGAAGAGTGCCCAGCCTTCCTGGACCCCTTTGCCCTTCAGGACTGCCTCCCAAGGGACTCTCTCTGTTGCATCAGCCCAGGTGCTCCTGCCTGCCAAGCTGTACTGCTGTAGGTGTAAAACCATCTTGATACTCGGGGAAACACATCCCTCCTAACTCAAGCCATGCAAAAGTTTGACAGTCAGTTCAAACTCTCATCATAGTCGTTGCAGAAAGGGAGAGAGAGAACAAAGCATCTTTAATTCATCCTATTTAGGAATAGGTTTCTCTGAGAGAAGACAAGAATCAGCCTTTGGAAGAGCCCACTCCACAGACTGTCAAGGAAATCTAGATGATTACAGTAGATGAAATTCCTAGCTTTTACAAGGTTAAAGTAAATGAGATGGAACTCACTCTTTATGCCAAAGCTATCACTACTTTCTCTATTCCTTACCCTAACTCCTTCCATGCCTCTTCAGTATTTATTACTTTCATTCTTACAACTCTCTCTCCCCTTTAGCTGTCTCAGTACCTCTCCTTCATCACCTTTCTCCATTCTTCCCTCTCACCATTCAAACAGGTGATTAACAAATGATGATTTTGGTTTCTGACAAAATGTCTTCCTCCTCTGTCCCTTGAAAAGTTTTCCAAATGCTGTAACAGCTAGTCTAGTTCTTCCTTGCAATTTCACAGCCTGAAATCACTTTGATAACCTATGTATTGCAATTCTATAATTCTTCATTCTGTAACTCCTTTAATTCTTCATTACGCTGTTGTTGGAACTGGAAAACATTGTGTCTTTCTGGTCTCAGGAACTCTTCAGTTTGACTCAGTGACCTGAATACCATTTTAATATATTGAATATAAGCATGCAAAAACTATATGTTTATTGAATAGCATTTTCCCCACAATATTTTTAGAATAAATGGTGGCATAAATGCATTGACAGCAGCTAATCTCAAAGGATAAAGTATGCATCCCTAACAAGCTCTTTACTCCTGTTAAAGGAGAGTGAATGACAGGGACTGCCAGATCTTATCTAAAAGGCAAAATACATTACAGTGCATAATAATGCATGTAACAGGTCTGCTCAGATATGAGCTAAGGAAAAATGCAAGAAATCACTACAATAATATGCCTGAAGACAGAGCATTTATTCTAGTTATGGGTGAGTGTGCTGTTGAGATCAATTAGATCACGCAACTCCTGCAGACAGTGAGAATAGCAGTAATAAAACCTAAAGCAAAGAACATATTGCACAGTGTGCTGACAAGGTCAAACTGATAGTAATCATGCGTGATGGCAGCACTGCAATAAGGTTGTCTAATACTGTATGCATCTGATATTGGTTTTCATTACCTATACCCTGGAGTACAGTCAGAAGTTCACTAAAATGATAGTGATTACCCAAAGGGCAAAGGCAAATAAGACAGGCAGTTCAGTACTTGTGCATCCTGCAAAGTGCATGAAGGCAGACAAAATTGTACCTGATGCTAGATCTACAAAGCTTACTACCACTGGGATCAAGTTGAGTTTGTACTGCCTTTTATTAATTTTTAAACCGATGCAGTGCTTTAAAGTGTATACTTACTGAGTTTATTAAGACAGTCCATCAGAGACTGTGATAGCTCTCTTCAGAACAAGTCTACAATCTGCATTATAAGTATGTACTGTAAATCAGTCTGTAATGCATATCAGACACAAGATGTACTGTTGTTCTGGAAGCTCATGCTTCAAGTTAATACTGGGTGGACACTTAAAAGCTTGGGATTGTGCCTCGTTTGAATAAACCCCAAATATTTGGAGGAGTGTCTAGTGCTTTTGTAATAGAGCTTCTTTTTCATTCTTTAAAAACCAAACCAGAACAAACCAAACCAAAATCAATCCTATGCCTTACATCCAATAAAATTCCTTCCACCACTCCCTGAAATTCTTCAGTATCTTTCCTTTACTTCTTTCTTGCAAAAGAAGTGATTTAAGCATAAGTAGCTTTAGTCTCTACTGAATAAGACATGCTCATAGGCAGAAAGGTTAATAAAAAGTAAAGAGTGTCCTTTGGAAGGGTATATCAAACATTGCAAAGAAAAGCATCTGGGAAGTTACTTCTGGTCTTAGCTGATGTCCTCACAGCTCATGCAAAATATGAATAGTTGAATAAAATTAAGCAGATAAATTTTCCATGGGGTACTTCTGTGGCTCATTTAGGCATTTAGAAAATTAATGGATTTTGTAATGTGATCATGTACAATGCTCCCAAAAAAAAAAAAACCCAAAAAACCAAAAAAACCCCCTCTCAAGTCTGAAAATTTTGGGGTGATATTCAAAGCAGAGGTGAGCCTTCAGAAAATGGGAACTTGTGAACTTGGCTGCTCTTGTCTTTCCTCCTCATTCTAACATTGACATAAACACCTGTTCTTTCCCTAACTACATGACATTTCCTGGGTGTTGTGACTCTTCTCTTTTGCTGTGTTAACTATTCAAGGAATCAAGGCCGGCACAACAGGATTTCAATTAACTTTGTTAATCAGCTATGTGCGTATATTCTGAATCTTCCTGTCTGTGCACATGACACTGCTTTGAATTTTTGTCTGGCTTCTCTGACACAGTTTAGATGATTTTTGTGGCTGTGACTTCTTGTACAGCTCTGAAGAGGTAGGGGGAAAGGGTTGTCAGGTTGGGGGAAAGCCTCCTGTAAGGAAGGGGCTGGGTGCTGACCTTGATTCAAACATGGTGGAGAGGGGTAGAGACAACAGGGAAATGGTGCCCATGGCATTTGGATCACCCAGATGAGCCACCTCAGCTATTCAGTTGTTGCAGAAGGAAAATATAGCAGTCTGGCTCCTGCATGTTTCAAACCCTAATTTAATGTTTTAAATAAAGGCTTCTCTGTGTCAGATGCATGATGCATACAGACCGGAGGTTTCTAGAGAATTGGTCTTTAAACTACGGCAAGCATATGCCACTTCTCTCTGCTCAACGATGGCCCCATGTCTGCCCCTCAACAATCTCTTATTCTGCAGCACTGTGGCTGTAGCTGTAATGCCATCTCCTACCATCATATTCATAACTCTGTGTTCCTGTCAATCTCCTGTCCCTTGCCTCCTTCAAAAAGTTATTTTTAAAAGTGTGTGGGCTCGCTCTTTTCAGTCATTACTTAATTGGGGAATTATATTCTGTCTGGAGAATCATTACTGGGTATACACATTCAGGAAAGCCAATCTCATTGACATTATGTTGCATGTTCTGGCTTAAACATGCTTGATATGCTCTCTGAATACTGATAAAGTTCATATTTTGTCTGGTTATGCCCTTTTTCCTCCCAAAGGCCTGGGTTTCTCACAGAACTTGTTGGGGAACAACAACAACAAAAATCTTAGAAAATCCCACACTAACTTTTCCCTGTAAATAAGTGCCTACGAATTCACTTTCACATCTGGAAATGTTCAGGAAAGTTGATGTAAGTTAATAAAAAGCATCCAAACTCATAAGTGCATTAAAAACATTTTTAAAAAATCTTAGCACCAATTTGTCAATATTACTTTTTAATCAATGCATGATTTCTGTAGAAATTTATATAAGCTGCACTATATTACTAAGCATAACTTTTTTTTGCCCTACGTTTTCTTTCTAAAAGGAGAAAAGCCACTTTCTTAGTATGTGCCTTTTATTATTTTATTCCTTTTCAGCTTAACTGTAAATAGCCAAAGTCATTACCTATGCAGATACAACATTTTGGAAGTTTGCTAATATCAGTTTATTATCAAGTACTTTCCTAACATCTTCTCTTACATACATTATGCACCTTTGATCAAACAAAAAGCCTAAAGACAATTTGTCAGTGCTTCGATTATTCTATACGCTCTCCTTGTAACAGCAAGTATGATTATGACTAACGTAGCCTGCATCAAGAGGACTTCTCTAAAATGCTGAGATTAAAAAGGAGAAACAAAAACACATTCATTATGTTGCAGCTCTGAGTTTTTGTGCTGAATAAGAAAACATATACATGTAAGCAGTATTACAATGGTTGTAATTAGTTCTGCAGTAAGAAATGTATTAAAATTTACTGTTCTATATCAGCTAGGAAACTCTTCTGAAGCATTGTATGTGCTTCTGTGAAGAACAGAACAAGAGAGACTCCTGCTGGCTCAAACACTACAAAAATTAACACTTTTTTATTAACTTCCTTTTTTCCATTCTTTATGTACTTACTATTACTCATTTGTTCTATAATAATACCCAAAGGCTCTGAAAATTGGTGAGTACACTAGACACTCTCCTGCAGCTCAGAAGAGCTGGCTATTAGAAATTTTTTAAAATGTCTGAGACAAACAAGTAGAAAGAAGGGCAGAAGTTTAGGATACATACACACAATCACATAAACTACCGACTAGTAACTTATGCGGTCCTAAAATGTCTGTACTGAACTATGAGACTACTTATTCCGTACATGCTGCTGTTAGTGTAGAAAGTGATTATTTGGTGTAAATATTTGTATATGTGTGCATATATATATCTCCTATGCCGAAGTAAACTAAATCAAATCATCAAGAAGTGCACAGTTCACAGAAGTATTTTGTTCAGCTTAATTCTAGTCTCAGGTGAAATTCTAACTTATTGTGACAAAGTATTAGGAGTAACAATGACATTATCACATACTGTTGTTTTCCTCACAGGACGTTTGCTTTATTCTGTGCACAGGTTGATGGCCACTGCTCAGAGAATGAAGCAACAGCAGTTCAATATTCCTTTATCCTCCTCCTCCAATATATCCCTACAGACTATGCAAAACCTGCACTGAATAAGGAATTATTAATTTCCTCTTGGGCTTTTCTATAGTGCTCACCTCTGTAATGGAGGGCTAGATCCTTAAAAGGATTTAAGGGCTGGACAGACAAAGGTGTTTAATATCCAAGTCCCAGTTAATGCGATGGGAACTACACACTGCACAGAAATACTGCTGTATCTTTGAGGACTACAGTTCAGAGTGTGAATGTCTGCTAGCGTTGACAATACTGCACCACAGAGGCAGTGCAGAGACACCTATGCAAGCCCCAAATCCAGGTTGACATTTCTAAATAAAGGAGCAAACTGCCATGCAGAGATAGTAGCTGCACTCTACAAAATATTATAGCCATTTGAAAATGGCAGTCCACCTGAGCCGTTAATTCCTGGTTCTCAGAAGGACAAGTCATCCCAGTAACTTTGCTTTTGGAGGTCATAAGTGTTTCTGCCTATTGCTGTTTTTTGTACACTACAGGGAGATACTCCAGTTCCAAAATTAAGATTCTCAAACCATTTGCTCAGTTGCCATTCAACCCTACAGGTGCCTAACATTCACTGGTAACATTTTTTGGGGGTGCCTAAGTATCTGCATCAAATTACTGTGTTTTGTCAACAATGAACAGCCCTTGCCCACTTCTCAGCCACCACTGGATTTTAATATTAAGGATTTTACCCATTATGTCACCTAGGGTGAAAAAATAGGTCTTTTCAGAGATGGTTAACCTCACAGGAAACATAGCTGGGAGAACAGTAACATTTTCTTTTATTGAATAAATTAGTAGTTAGGAATTCTTCTGGGAAATGGAGCATTCTCATTAAAAACGCTTCTATTTAAGGGGACTTGAATGCACATTTTCAGAGCCCTCCTGGCTCTTACTGGTTTAAGATTACAGTTGTCAAGATGAAACATTTCTGAAAATAAGTTTTATGTACTTCTTCTTCAAAAATGTACCTCTGACTACGTTAAAGCAAAGGGAGAAACGTCAATGATTTGCTCAGTATCACGTCAGATATTTATGAAAGGTTTTACCACAGAATCCATTTTGCAGAATATTTCAAAAACTTTAAGTTCTGAGTCATTCTCTCTCCCACCCTACCTCCCTCCCTCTCTCTCTCCTTCATCTTTGATGTCTTTCCCATCCTCTTCTATGAATAGGAGAGTGACTTCACTATCATGTACAAGTTACAGGCAAGAAGGCAGCAGTCAAAAAGGAAAGGTGATATAACACCATGCAATTAAAGTTGGCATTAAAGTGCACAAGAGCATACCACTGCAAATTGTACAGTGCAACAGGCATACCACAAGGCACACTGTCAGGTGAGGAAAGGCTCAGGCAGTCTCTGCAGTCATAAGCGTTACATTTCAATGGCTCAGCGTGGTACAACCCAGCTGGGAGATTTGAGAGCACCTCCAGGCTCCTCTGTTGGGGGTTGGCTGCACATGGCCTCCTGTGGGAATGTACCTGGCCCCATCGGGCACTTCCTGAGGAGGAGGCTGTGGGCTGCATGCCAACGGGGAGTCTCAAGGCAAGTAGGTGGTCCAGCTCCCCAAAGCGACAGCAGTCCCCAGCACTGCCACCACACACAGCCCAGCTGCAGCTAACCTAATCTGCTCTGCCATCATGGGGGGCTTACCAAATGTGGGGACGATAAATAGGAAGAGAGCCCAGAGCAAGGTGAACATGGCAAGATATTCTGCTCTAGAGAAAGAGGTTTTGTCTCTCCTGTAGCTCATTGATCTGAATGGATGGTGACAGGAGGCCAATTTTGTTTCAGGCTGCTGCTGCTGATTGGGTTTTTTCCAGTTGTGTGAACCAGGTTAGTAATTTTGCTTTGTGGGTACAACTGCATGTCAATTTACTACAATATATGCTTTCTGAATAATTATTGGCTGTTCTATTATTTAATATCACCAGCTTTTTTAGCAATCAGTTAAAGTGTTAACTCACACTACATCCATGGGCTAGGGTAATTTTCAGCTACTCGATAACAGTAAATTATTTAAAGCACTACAGAGGACCTGTGTTTTCTTACCACTTGACAACTTGTGAAACAGGAGCCAGGGACTTAGTAAGGCTGGGAACTTCCATAGCAAAAGCGGGAGATCACAAACATTTTCTGAAGTCTAAACCAGCCAAGAATAAGGGTACTTGTGATTGATAGACAGCTGTCACCTGCTCAAATACATTTATGTTGCCTTGCCCTGGTGACACTGGAGGTACAAATGGGCTCAGAGAACTGAAGTCTGTATTTAGGTTTTTAATGGTGTGCTATTTAGAGCTTCAGCTTAGCCTTCAAAGCAGAGCTGAAGCTAAATGTATGTTGCCACCTAAAAAGTTAGGTGGGACCTTGGTGTATTAAGTTGAAAACAGAGATTCAGGCAGGAATAGGAATTCACCCTGCTCTAGGGAGTCAGGGACAGGGGCAGGGACACGGCAGTGGCAGGAGAGAAATTCTCTTTTGTTCCTTTACCATCACCAAAAGAGGAGATGAAGAGAGGTTCCAGGTCTTCTGTCAGTTGTTTCGCTCCTCATTTCCTGGAGGAAGGGCAGGTCAATCTATGCAACAGTAGCAAGAAAAGGTTTTAGTGATATCAGTATTGCCATAAATACTTCAGAATTTGCAACAGGAAACTGATATTCCATGAGCCGGTAGCAAGGAGCTTGCTTGACTTTGCTAGGCCAGGTGTTAATAAAGAACTAAGCAGAATTTACCTGTAAGTAAAATATCATTAAAGTTTCAAAAGCACTGCTTACCTTTTCTCAGTCTATGAAATTTTTGCAGTTGGGCAATGTAGACGGGTTCATTAAATGAAGAAACAGTTGATTTTGTATTTCATAAAAGTAAGTTGATTTACAAACTCATTAATGTTGTATTATTTACAAATACATCACCACCGTTACAAACAGATACTCTTGTAATGCTTTTCTACTTTTGCATGACTGCAGGTAACAGCAAAAATTATTGTTGGTTGCTAAAGCTGTCTAAATGTAAAAATAAACTGGAGCTACGTCTCTTATATAATATATATATATATATTTATATAAATGGGAACTATCATCTGCCATCTGAAAACTTCTAAAAAATACAAAAAATGTAAACATTTTTCTATTGCAGCTGCTGGACCTGGTCCTGAGGCTGTTAATCAAAACAAAAAGATCTTGAGATACTTTTTCTCAACTCAACCTGGATGCAACCAACAGTAGCTTTATTGTAATATGATGCTGCATGTGTTTATTAATCTTTGCCTTGCTCTGCATTAGAACTTTGGACTAATTAAAAGTAACAGTCTGGCTTTTAAGTGGAGCTGTGAACGTTAGGTAATAAATGTTATTGCTAAAGAAAATACAATGATGTATTTATTTCTGTGTTTGACCCAGAGTGATTGGCACAAGTTTTCAAGTTAATGTTTTTAAAATAAAATGTAGCACCCCTTAGGTCACCATAAATTTAGCACTCCCTTGTTTCTGCTGAGAATATGCTAATTGCAGATTTCTTGCTGATGAGCATCATATTGTATAATGAATATATGAAAATTTCAGTGAAGCATCCTTTTTTTTCAGAATACTTGCATGCAGAGGACGTTCCCTAAATATACAGGTTCAACTTTATTAAGAAAGAAAAAATACATGTTGGTTATAACTAAAAAGAGAGTATAATTATTTTGATTTACAATTTCTGAACAAAAAGGCATTCCAAACATTATTTTTAATGTGGTTGAAAAATATATAGTTAGTAAAAGAATTAGATTCTCCTGCTTCAGCTAATAGCATATTTGTCCACAAGTAGTATGGCTGACATCGTTAGGACAACTTCCAAGGAACAGTACTACTGAAGATGACTAAGCAACACAATGTAGTCCAAATGTATTGTACTTCAATGATCGTCCTCAAGTATTTTTATGCTGAAGCAAACTTTCCAAGTATATTAAGATAAAAAGATAAAAAAGATAATCATTTTTTCTCATCCTCGTTGCCAAGATGCTGCAAGTTCCATTCATGCATGGAAATCTTGGTAATGTTGACACGTTTTATATTTAGAAGAGACTGTACTTCCTTCTGCATCTGCATATTCACAGCTCATATTCTCAAATAAATAGGAAAACAAAAGATCTCTAGTGATCTTTTCCATTACATTTGAAACACAGCATTAGGGATTCTGATCTGGAAGCAATAAGAGAAGATGAAATATGTGATAGAAAGATATTGATAAAACTCAGACTTCACAAAAGCAGAAATATGCTTGGTGTCGCTTTTTGAAAAGTCAGCACAGACTAAATACAAGTTTTCAGGATGTGAGCATAAGAACACACAAATCAAGAATAATAGTTCTGGTTCCATACCAATTGTTTCCCATTATGAACTTTTAAATTTTGGTTGCAGTATGGGGAAAAAAACCCACCAAAACCAAAACACAGATGATCCCATCATCATTTGCACTATTTGTACAATGCAATTTTTAAAACCAGGATATTAAAAAAAAAACAATACGAAGAGGAAAGAACTACTTATTACACTGTATTGGTGTGTACAGTTTCTTAAAAAGGCTGCTTGCATTCTGTTTCAGGTAAAGTGCTGTTTGATAAATGAGTTTAATACACAGATGTCTGCCTCAGAGAAAATTCTCCCTAAATTTCAGAGAGGCATTTGTGCATAAAATCTATTTGTCACATTGTCTAAGCCAGTTTAGTTTGGTTTGTTGTGGGGTTTTTTAATAGTTCAAGGCCCACTTCCTTCAGAGTAAGAACTTCTTATTAGATAGGTATTACTGTTTTTCTCTTGTGTGTGCTATCATTTCAAGGGATGCTCTAATGTCGCTGCCATCTGAGAATTATTTGAATGAATGAGGATACTTGCAATTTGCCCAAATCTTGTTTTTCCAGAATTACTTATCACCTCCAATAATAGTGTCATCCATTACTCTCTATTTTGTTGCATCTTCATATCACAATTTGCAATAGAGACAAGTTCTACAGAACTTGCATTTTGTGATTTTCCCCCATTAAAGACATTGTTTCATATAGTTCCTGCTCATATATTCTTAGCGTAACTACCTACATCCAAAAATCAGTCAAGACTTACTCCATGTTTTTCAGTTTTTCTGCAGTTCTTCAGACATGGCTATGAAAAAAAGGAAGCTGTTTTAGCAGTAGTTCTTATACAAAAAAGAAAAAACATACTGCTACAAAATCAGAATATCACATGCCTCTATTATTGCAAGCTAATAGGTGACAGGCACTGTTTTTGAAACAAACAGTAAGGGAAGTACAGAATCAGAGATTATAAAAAGAACTGGACATTACATCTGTTGATATACTTAAAACTCTACAAAACATTAAAAAATACATTTGTAAAACATACATGAACTAGTGGACTTTTTTTTAGGAACTCTGTAATTTAATATTTTAATAGCTATTGACTTCCATGCATGTCAAACAAGTTCACGTTCAATATTTTCTCAATAATAACAATTTGTGTTTAATTGCCAGTATTTTTAAAATTTGGTTGATGTAAGGCTGACTGTGGTCTAAACAGTAACGGAGTGTGACAACTTTAAAAAGTAAAGCTTTATTGAGGCAGTAAGGAAGATGAGCAACAACATGCCCATACAGTGACTCACTCAATCACCAATAGCAAACAAAAGATCACGAGCGATGCCGTGGCTCTGGTGGACTGCCACGGACTTTGGGTGTCTGGGTCGTCTGGCAGCAACAGCCAATCACACAAATGCCTTGTGAAAGTGAGTAAGAGTCACACCACCCCTTGGCTCCACCGATGGCAGTGTGATTTGATAGAAGCATACCTTACATGGATAATGTGGGCAGCATCCTGCCTACGCTGCCGACGTCAGTCAAAGAGCAGGGTATCAGGGGGCAGGGTGTTGGCAGTCTGCCTATGCTGACAATGTTGGTCAAGGGGCAGGGTGTTAGGACACAGGGTGTCACTTCCACCCCTTGATTCTCCCAAATCGTCACTTGACATGAAGTTATAGGCTAGGGTTAGCTATATAATAACATAGGCAAAGTTGGTGTTCCAAAACCTGCAGGGTACAGGTTACATAGTCAGAAGCCAAAAGCTGGCACATCACAAGATGGGTACCAGGGGTGTCACGTACCAAGTAACTCAAAAGTCTATGGCATAACTGTAAATCCCAATAACATATCTCTGAAAATGCATTTTCTGTGACTTTTTGTGGTTTTTAATGCTATTCTTTGGAAGCTGAAACTTTTGAAAAACTTTGTAGCATGTCTTACACATCTCAATACACAACTATGTAATGTGATCTGATTGAAAGGCAATTGAAGTTAATTGACAAAATCCTGCTCACTTCAGTGTATTTTGTATTGGTTCTTATGATTGCACATCCCCTTGGTGAATGGGAGAAAAATGCATCCAGTGTAAGTTACAGACATTTATGATATTTAACTCTGACCTTCACAAAAAAACAGGCAATGCATAATTTTAACTCTAAAATTTCAAATTTGGTAAACACTTCGGTTTCTGTTTTTCATGATAAAGATAATAATAAAAATTTCTGTGCACAAAAAGAAATAAAGGATGAGAATCTCTTTGACTTGATGTTAATCAGTTGGGTTTTTACTGGAAATTACTGGAAACTGAAAATCACAGTTTCAAAATATTTTTCTCTAGGGTCTTACATTAAATTTTCATAAGATATAAGTGCCTTTTTAGCTCCTACTTTAACTTAGCACTGCCTAACTTTTTAGTGATGCAGACAAAATCAACTTTGAATATGAATAGTTTGTGAGTTACTACTGAAAATACCAATTAGAAATGAAAACTGTATTTCTGTCTGCTGTTGTCATCTTAGTTATGTACATGCTACTTATATCTACTTTTCTTCAGAACTCTTAGGGATTCGGGAAAAAAAAAGTCTGTTTCTGCTTTTTTTGCTACATTCTTTAAAGAATTCTTCAATAGACTTCATCTTGCCTTACAGTCTTATCAACTGCTAGATGTCCTAATTACTTCAGCTCTCCTGATGTGATTACCCTTAGTATTTCTCCTTCTTCCTCCCTTGGGAAATTTATGTCTATTTCTAGAGTTATCCTCCATCACCCTTTTTAAACACTGAAGCAAATCCATTTTCTTTTAAGTGATGTCTGCCTCTTTTGACAATAAATTACCTTTGCCATCTTTCATAGGGTGTGCTGTTTCTCCTGCTGACCCTTTGTTCCTCATATACTTGAAAATTTTCTTCTTAATCATAGCCTGTTGTGTGACCTTCCTTCTACCTCCCCACTTTTGGTTTTCTCATCTTCTTTTACACTCAACTTCATTCTGTGGGCCTTTCTCTTCATTTTGCATTTTGTGTTTTATACCACTTACACAGGTCTGTTTCACCCTTAATTATGTTTGTCTATATTAATCCTTGTTCATTACTAGTGTGGTTTTAGGTTTGTAGTTTGTTAGTTTGCTTGGTTGTTTTTTTTTTTTTTAATTCTAGATAAATTGCACCTACATTGTCTATATTCACATTTTCAAAACTTTCTTTTTCCTCATTATTTTAAACTATTCTCTTTGCATGCTTATTTTGAAGACTGGACACCCAGCTTAGGTTTTAGAGATGGTATTCTTCCCTTTCATTTCTAATCAGAATCATTATTTTAGCAAAGGAGTAGCTTCGTAGTTTAAGGTGCAATTGAGTTTCCTTCTTTTAAATTATCAGATTATAACTGTGTAGAAAAAAAAGTTCAATAAATTTTATTAGTTTTCTAAAGATAGACAGGAACAGTGTAGCCACTGATACACAATTCCTCTGCATTCTGCTAAAATTTTCCACTACAGACAAAACCAATACAGGCACCGTTTCAAAAAGTCCTTAAAATAAAAACAGCCATAGGAATACTAATACAACTGCTTTTACAAAATGATCCTCTCTAAATTCAGGTATGTTATTAAGCTGAAATTCTCCACTGATGTGAGAACAGAGCTAAGTATGGAAATTTTTGTGACTTTTTGTCAAAATGTGTGCATTTGTGGGAGCCCTAACTTTCCAGTGTCCTTTCTTGTGGTCTTATATGACATAGCAAGATGCTTTCTATGTCAGTCTTGCAGAGTAAAGGTGCCAATAAAAGAGGCATGCAGCCTTCAGTGCAATTAAAACGCCACCACTCAAAATATGGTTACATAGGGATCAATTTCTCTTTTAAAATTAACTGAGACAGCTACAAGGAGCTACAGTTTCCGTGTACTTATTAGACATTAAATAATGACTGAGGCTGGAAAAAACATATCACTAAAAGAATTAAAAAATGTTAACTCTATCATTTCTGGATAGATTAAGTTTTTATTCTGCTTAAAGAAAAAAGGTGTAACAAAAGGTTATTGCAATGCCAGAAATAGAAAACTGATTTCTCTTCTTATCACTGCTATCTAGGGGGTTGTTTTCCCCCTTTTACACAGGAACATGAATGGGAATTAAATACATACATTAATTTAAAGAATATATCATATTCTGATATATTCTAGATAATATTTTTAATCTAAACTATAATAAAATTGTTAATTGGAATCAAAATATTCAGTTTATTTCATTCACTTTGGAAATGAAATAAACTAAATAGCACGGTTCTGAATAAGATTATAATTTAACGCAATTTAACTAGCCTGTTTTATAAATGATTATAGTAAATTTCTTTAAGTTTCCCACTGTATAAAAGTTCTTAATAGTGATTTCATAATATGAAAAATGGGATTAGGTAAGAGATTTATGATTTGAGAGAGTGTTAGAGTGACTTTAGGGAATTATTCTTTTTTAGTATACCTTACATGACTTGTGACTATAGAGGAAAAAATAGAGACAAGAGGAAAATATCTAGATTTTCTAATCCGTAGTGATAACCAGAAAACTTAGAGTTATGTTTACATTTGGACAATGGACTGTTGACCAGGCTTTGTGTAACAGTATTCTTGCTGTTGGTCTCTCAAGATTTGCAATCCTGTTAGAAGGAAAAGCACGCAGAAGCAAGTATGTTTGCATAGATCCCACAGGCTCGTAGTCTGACATTTCACACAAAAAAAGCAGCCTTGTTTATATTATGCAGCTTTATGCATAATACATAAAAGACCTTATCAGAGTGGAAATTCAGAATTAATAGCAGAAAAAAAAGAATCAGAAAATTTCCCTTCTCACCTAAGCACACAAACAACAAGGCTAAGAACTACTATAATTCTCCTTCATTATGCTGTCCCTGAAATTGTTGCATTTCTGGCTCTGAAGTAGTTTGGAACCAAGAAAAACCATGCTTTACGATTTTGGGGGAAGTGGAAGAGGTGGATTTAAATCAGGGAGCGCTACTGAAGCCAAGCTAAACCAAAAGACAGTTTGGCCTGATATTTTATTCTAGAGACAATAACAGTATGTTACCTCCCCAGCTGCAGGCAGACACAGTTATTAATGGACTGTGCTGTGAGATGGGCTGAGGAAATGTGATTAACAAAAAATACTTATGCAGTTAGTAAAAGTATTGCAACCAAAATCATACTGGATTTTTTGCTGAACACAAGCCAGAATGAAACTAAAAAAAAAAAAAAAAAGGATCACGATTTCAGAATAATGTAAAAGACCTCCTGTGGTACCTTCACTAAATACATGAATATCTACTTTTTCAGTCACATTGGCTCCTGATACCATTCAATATCATATTTCAGTAATAGTTGTGCCTGCTTACAGCTGAGGAACTAGCATTATCCAAGCAATATATGGCTGGGACAGAAACGCCTACCATATAATGAAACCATAGCCTTAAACGTTCAGATGTGCTTCTCTTCCTGGAGCTTCCTGTTGGCTGGCTGAAGTTACCTACTCACATATCCAGGTGACCAGTCTGAGTCCCATTCCCCAAAGGTTCTTGCTTATTCCTCTTCATTACGGAGATGGTTTCAGTGCTGAGCTCAACACAGATCCTTACAGAGCCTTACAGCTCAGATGTGATGGTGCTGAATGCCCACCTCCTTGTTTTTGATAGGGAAAACACTCTCTTATGAGTGTTCAGAGAGAAAAAAAAAAAAAGAAAATAAGAAGTTGTTATTATTTAAATCAGTCTTTTTTATTATTTTTAATAGTGGACTGGCTAAGGGGACAGAAAGCAACTACTGACCTAAAGCTTATATTCTGGTAGTTAATAAAGACTAAAGTAAGAAAATATGTTTTTCATCTCAGCTTTAAATACAATAAAAATCAGACACAAGAATAAAGCAAGCAGTATTATCTTTGGATTACTGGTCTTACCCTGAAGTCCAGAACTGTCAGTACTACTTTTGAATATAAACATGAAGAATATTTTATCACAAAGGTGACTTTAATTTCTTTGTCACTGAGTCCCCAATTGCATTATCACAGCAAATGCAACATGACTAAAACTGAAATTTATAATTTCTGATCCTTTCTCCAAAACAGAGTGACAAGTCAGTAATACAACACTTTCATCACACATACAACTACTTTCATCATTTGAGTGTTGCTCACAGTATCCTGGCCAAAGATACTTTATGCCCACCATCACCTGGGTGCATGGTTGTGTGATAACATTGCAAGAAACTTGTGTCCTTTAAAACAATGGGATTGAACAAGTTAAGAGGTGAAAACTTCTATTTCATATGTCCTCCCTCTTAGCTGTGGACTCAAATACATTCCACAGTCAAATCTTACAGCCACATAAGAAAATGAAAATAGTTTTAGTGATTACATTGGGAGTGGGTCTGTATCCAAATATGTGTTTCTTATTGCAAATAAATGGTCACATAAAATCAGATGAAATAGAATATTGATATTCTTCAAGTATTTACTTCATTTTACTCTTAGGCTCATTCCAATTATTTTAGGAATACTTATTCTAGTGTTTTGTTTTCCATATACATAATTGCAATAGTCTTTGTTTTCTAACCCACTGCAACACCTAGGGTGTGATCCAAAGTCCATGGAAACCATGGGGAGTCTTTCCAAGGAAATCTCTAATTGAAGTTCTCTTAAGCTGTACCTTATGCTATACTTCAGAGTATGCAACAATTCCCAAGAGGTGAAAATGTGAGGTATAGTAGTTATTCTATTTAGATCTTATGCACATTTGGACCTGCTACAATTTCTACTCCCACAAAACATCATAGTGTCTTCCTTTGTGTACAGGTTAAAATGAACAAATCATCAATTCAATAACCTTGTTGCATATGTGAAAGTCCTTGATTTGAATTTTGTGGAAATGTTTAACAGCAAATAATTGCCAGTTGATTATGTAAGAAAAACTTCAAGGAGGAAAAAATAGCTAATTCTCAACACTGGAAACTTAGTCTAATTTTCTGATAACTGATAAGTCATGCTGTGCTCAATTCAGAAACTATGAGTCCACAATACTGTAGTAAATTATTGACATAATTGTATTTAAAAATCCTTCTGTTTAGAATTAGGATTGCAAGCTGTTTGTTTTCCTGTGTTACATTTAATAGCTTGATCCTGAAAATGCAGAATTCAGTAGTTCCTCTGAACGTAATGAGAATGCAAATGTAAGTGAAGTTACTTGCCTGAATATATGTTTGCTGAATTGGATCCTAACATCTCAATTTTCAGGGTAGAGTGTGTTAATTTAGATATGTGATATATGGTAATGGGAGCCATACTACTAAATCTCTGTGAATCCCCTAGAAAATTAAGACATGGAAGAAAAGGTATTTGAAGCTTTTATTCATAATAGTGCCATAGTTATCATGATCAATAAATGGCTTAAGCTGTTTGACCTTTTTTATGAATAGACCTAAAGCTACTTTGTCCCTTTGCTACATGAGAAAAATTATTTTGGTTTTGGGGGTTTGGGTTTTTTTTGCAAAGAATGGCTTGTTCATTTTACCAGGAATATGTTTTTGTATAGTGCAAATAATGTTCATATTAAATAATTGTATACTAAAAATCTTTTTTTATGTGTTGGGATTCATACAGGTATTTTAAAAAGCCTGTAATTTATACAGGGCTCAGAATCTGGCATCTTATTTAAATCAGTCCAATGTTTTTCATTATAAATCTAACAATTTGGAAGACAAAGATTACGGTAATGGCAAACCAATAGTCTTGTGAAGATACAGGAAAGCATTACTTTGTCTAGACTTCTCTTTAGACTTCTCCTCTAAATAATATTAGTCTGTGACTCCTGCTACATAAATAATTAGTATTGAGGAAAGGTAGGGGGGTTACATCTTTTTTTATGTTTGCAGTGGACTGTTACAATTCTTTGGCCTTCTGGGTTTGCCTGCCAAATAGCTCAGCTCAACTCAGCAAAGAATCTGTTGGACATTATTTTATCATATTGTATCAAATTCCTTTTTCTGGTATCAAAGTCATTTACTCTGCATAGTCTCAATAATATTGAATCTATAGCAGCTGATGTATTTCTCTGGCATCAGTACTACCTGTTATTGAGCACTGTTGGTGACTTCGATGCTTTGGGTATCGAGACACAGGCCTCAATAGCAATGAAGCTAATGTCTTTTCTTCATGTAGGTCTGGTAAACTGCAGATTACTTCAGCAATGTTGTCCATCTGTGCCATTTCCTTAACTACAACTCAGCTGATATTATCAATCTCCTTATACCTACAACAACTCTTTGGCATTTCTTTACACCACCATCCATACAAAAGTAAATTACAACTATCCTCAAACACATAGAAGATGTAAGTGCAGTAGTCACTTTCAGGTATATTGACTGTATTTCAACTTTCACCCCTTTTTCTCTTTTTATTATTTCCCTTTGGC
>WAAD01022821.1:60134-74077 GCA_013389945.1 Fregata magnificens
CCTGGCAAGAAAAATTTTTGAAGTAGTGGCTGATGGCTATGACTGCACCTTCTGCTGAAAGCACCTGCCAATGGAGTTCCAAGGTTATGGACAGTCCTAAACTCTTACTAGATTATTGCTGATCTTGGACGGACAAATAGCCACAACGGCTGAAAAGACCTGAACTCCAAGTGGCCACGAGTGGCTCAATTTTTGCCATAATATCTTTCCTCCCTCTCTCATGTTCCCAGGTAAAGTTAAGCTTCTCTAGTAGCCTTTTAAGTAGTTAAGGGATGACCCTTTTAATTACATGTTTGCATATGTGGGATTATTATATACTAGATATTACACAAAGACAAATTGAAAGAAGGCCCAGGTGATTATGTTGGGCTTAGAGTTTACTGAGAGAGACCAAAGAAAATTGTCTTAGGGGCCCTCCAATCTAGGGACATCCAGCGCATCTACTGAAAACCCATTTGCAAAAATCCTCAATGACTAGTGCAGTATCCACTTAAAAGGCACGTGCAATAAAGTTGAAGATATCATCTGTCCCTATTCTTTTCATTAAAAGCTATAGTGAATGAGTTATCCCAAAAAATAAAGATCCACTGGGTATTTTGTTGCTCCACAGCAGCAGATTTAAGAATCAAACTCTGTCTTTCTCTCAAATATTTTTAATCTAGATTGACATTTTAGAGATGAACAATGGAGAATGAGATACAGTTGAAAGCACTATGAATAAATTATAATGTTTTACTCATTTCATATTAGTTCCACATTCTTAAGCTTTTTAGTAACCGAATTAGTTAACACATCTCTGCAGATATGCTGAGTTCATAAAACTTAAAATAAGAAATATCTTAAATAGGGCAGGATTGAAAAGCAGCCTGGCTGCTTGCCATACTGGCTTGGACTACTGACATATTTTACCCAGTGCTACAACGTTCAGTTTTACCAGTTACAGATGCACAAAAGACCGTCATTACTAAAACCCACTCTGCTTTCAAATAAGGCCTTCTTTATTTCCAAGATAAAAACTCAAAACTGGGAAAAAAATCAGCTTAAAGTATTGAATACAGATCTTTTAAGGTTTCCCAGATTAAGTCCTTCTCTTTAATTTAGAAAGAAATATTGTCTTAACATTGGATGACATCCTCAGGCAAAATCTCTGCAATATCTTCCATGGCTTGTTCATCAAATTTAAGAGTACCTTATTTACATGTGTTGCTTTTCTAGTAGGAAAGGCATAACCCTTTCAACCTATTAAACAGGCTGAGCACCAGTGCTTCCTATTTTCAGTTCTTCCAAACTGTTCTGGATAAAAGCAGGTGATGTTATTTCCAATTTTTTTTTTCATGCTGTCTCTGAAGAGAGATGATGTCTTGCGATGGTTTTTTTTGTGGACCATAAGGTTGCTCCATAGCTTGTGGAGCATGCTTCTAGTTTTAAGAAGCTTCAGGGAAGAGGTAGGTGCCTTCGAATGCCTGCTCATTGCTCAAGGAATGATGTCCTAACACCAGCAAATAAAAGACACTAGGGGCATAGCTTGTTTGTAGCTGGGTGGAATCTGCAAAGGATTAGAGGACATCAAAAATATGTTAAGAGAAAAGCGAAGAAGCATACTTCTAGATGATATTTAGACATATGGAAAGAGATCTGAAATTAGATATGGAAGCCAAGGAAAATCTGAAAGGATTCAGCATAGGAGGTGAAGCAGGGTGGTATGTCACTCCACTGCATTTTCAAACAAAGATTTGGAATCTCAATGACAGTTTCTATATTTTTCCTTTATTTTATTTTCTGACAGCACCCAGCTTTTGCCTCACAAAGAGAAAGGCAGTCTGCTTCACAGAATCTGCAAGAACTCAGCAAGAGTGGGAAGCCTTTCCTTTTCCAAGAGCAGATGATTGTCTACATCTACCAAGGCACATGCTCCTATCTAACGGTTTCTATAAAGTTCCCATCTTGCACAGACTGACAGCTTGTGGTATGAAAAGCAGCAGTATTCCCACAGTCAAGACCTCAGCAGGAGTCCTGCAAGGTAAGATACTAACAATTAGTTGATCATAAGTCAGTAAGTGCCAGGGATGCTGCTTCACATAAAGAGCCCAGCATTATCTTTTTGCAAAACAGCAGATCTTGAGTCAACAGGAGCTCAGTGCCATACTCCCACTTCCCCCATTACTCAATTCATTAGAATTGTTCAAGAAGTGATAGCAAGCTGAACACATATGTTTATATAAGTCTGTGCATATCTCTGTATGTATATGTGTTTGTGTGTAGGTATCTCTATACATAGACCTATGCTTCAGGATATGTTGTAACTGGTTTGTTTTTTTTTTTTTCAAATTCATTTCCTTGATATCAAAGAGGCTGCTTGTAATCTAAGTGATCTTGTTGTCTAACCATGTCTTCTATGTCCCAAAATCACATCTGAATTCAGCAGATATTTGCAAGGAGGAACTCAGAGGAGCCAGTGATTTGCTTTTCTTCATCAGTGTGGAGTTTTGTTAGTGCTGGATTCCTAGCATCTTTGAGACAATGAGGTGCAATACTTGAGTTTTAATTCATTTTGCATCTTCCCTATTTAAAGAGAAGGTACCTGATGTACCACAACAGACAATTTACAAAATGTAAATATTTCATTAAAGTTGGTTGCAACACCTGCAATTGGAATAAAGGATTTCTGTTTTGCAGTGCCATATTCATTTCTTCCTTCCATTCCTCTGGAAGTCTCGGATTTTGTCATGACATCTCTAAATTTCAAATTTAACATCCTTTTTCAGGTGTACAATCCCATTTTGATGATCCAATCTCATGGAAAATTAGTTATATTTTTCTTTACATTCAGCAATTATACTCTTTGCTTAGTGGCTATTATGTACCAATAGATTGCTTTAAATTATTACATATGTTTGTTGGCAGGAGATATGATTTTGTAATAGATTTTTTTTTCTGGTGTGTTATTATTTAAAAACAGGAAAATTAATTTTAAACCTTAGGAAATTTTTGGGTTAATAGACAGAAACTGATACTTGTGATAGCATTCTAATGACTGTAATTTGTCCACTATGGGCCTAAAATGCATGAGAGTTGCCCTTATATATAATATGAAAGATAACTGTCATATGCATGGATTACTTTAATCCAAATCTGAATCATTTAAGCTGTGAACCATTTAAGATTATTTTATTCATCTTTCACTTGCTAATTCTCTCTCCTTGTTTCTCATATCAAGCCATTCCAAAGAATTAAATCAAAATTATGTATGTATACAAATTTCCCAAACAGTATATACTAATTATTTATCTGAGGACAAAGAGTTTCTGGAGGGTTTCTTGATGAAGAACCAGATGTTTACTGTGAAAAGTAATTGCTGTCTATTTTTGTAGGAAATTCCAAACCAGCATCTAAAGCCTTGGGACACCTGTTTCTTCCTGAACAGCCAAGAACTGCCACAGATAATTCATGACCCCTTGACTGTCCTCAAAGAGCAAGAAGAGACCACACAAAGGAACTGTCACCCTCAAAGGTATTAGCTGTGTAAGTATTTGACGTGTGAAATGTAGTTGAAAGGGAAACACCTTCCCCTTTCCTGCTGTGACTGAAAGTTCTGGAGCAAATGATGCCCAAGCAGCTTAGGAAGACTAATTAAGGACAGTATAAAACAACACAGCAAATTAGTAATCTGAATTCTAGTAGCACTACACAGGGTACTGAATCACGCTATGAAACGTTACACTTCAGGACTTTGATCCTGCCTGAGACTTCATACACAGGGTAAAGAAAATATAATTGTACTTTGAAAAGGAATACGCAAAACAAGCCTATAAAATTTGCTACTGTGACGAATCTAGAAGCTGTGGTATATTTAGTAGCAAATTAATAGTGATATGGTCCTCAGACTCCTCTGAATGCACAGTGGGAAGCAACATCAATCACTTTTCCTGCTTCTTTCCACTCTCTCAGTTGACTTCAAAACATGCATCTAATCTATTAATATCATAATTAATCCTGGCCTTCCCTTAACTGTTACTGTTTTCTACTTGACATCCTCTTACTCCCACAAATGTATATTAAGATGCATCAGAGAACAATATTTTGATTGCAAAAGAGACCACACAAATCTTCATATGGTCTACATATGACCAAGTCTATGGGAAACAGTATTTGTGATATGTTGTTTATCTTAGATAAATCATAGAATCATAGAATGATAGAATGGTTTGGGTTGGAAGAGACCTTTAAAGATCATCTAGTCCAACCCCCCTGCTGTGGGCAGGGACATCTTTCACTATATCAGATTGGTCAAAGCTCCATCCAACCTGACCTTGAACATTTCCAAGGATGGGACTTCCACAACTCTGGGCAACATGTTCCAGTGTCTCACCACCCTCACCGTAAAAAAATTCTTCCTTATATCCAACCTAAATCTACCTTCTTTCAGTTTAAAACTGTTGCCTTTTGTCCTGTTACTAGAGGCCTTGGTAAAAAGTCTCTGTCTCTCTTATAAGCCCCCTATAGATATTGAAAGGCCACAATAAGGTCTGCCTGGGGCTTTCTCTTCTCCAGGCTGAACAACCCCAATGCTCTCAGCCTTTCTTCAGAGGAGAGGTGTTCCAGCCCTCTGACTGTTTTTGTGGCCCTCCTCTGGACCCGTTCCAACAGGTCCATGCCTTTCTTGTACCGGGGACCCGCAGTACTACATGTGGGCACTCACAAGAACAGAGTAGAAGGGGAAAATCACCTCTCTCAACCTGCTGGCCGCACTTCTTCTGATGCAGCCCAGGATACAATTGGTTTTCCGGGCTGTGAGCTCACATTGTTGGTTCATGTCCAGCTTTTCATCCACCAGTACCCTTGGTCCTTCTCTACAGGGCTGCTCTCACTCCATTCACCCCCAACCTATCTTGATACTGGGGATTGCTCTGACTCAGATGCAGGACTTTGCACTTGGCCTTGTTGAAATTCACGAGGTTCACATGGGCCCACTGCTCAAGCCTCTCAAGGTCCCTCTGAATGGCATCCCTTCCCGCAAGCAAATCAAATGCACCACTCAGCTTGGTGTCATCTGCAGACTTGCTGAGGGCACACTCAAACCCATTATGTATGTCATTGATGAAGATATTAAATAGTACCGGTCCCAGTACAACCCTCAAAGAATACCACTCGTTACTGGTTTCCACTTGGAGATTGAACCATTGATTGTAATTCTTTGGACACGGCCATCCAGCCAATTCCTTATCATTCTAATGGTCCATTCATCAAAGCCATATGTCTCCAATTTAGAGGTAAGAATGTTGTAGGGCATCATGTCAAGGGCCTTTGAGAATTCAAGGTAGATGACTTTTTTAGTTCTTCCCCTGTCTGTTTCAGCGGACAAGGGAAAATGAAAGGGAACATCATTTTATTCCTAAAACTATTTCTGTCAGGTGGCAGATCTATAAAGTAGAATTGAGTCATACCTGAGAGCCAAGCAAAGAACTTATACCCAATTAAAAGAGATGGTGAAATAATTGTGCAGGGATTTTTTTTTTTTTTAGCACATCAGCAAATGAATCAGAGAAGAAGCACAGAATGGGAATCTAAGTTTGCCCGTCAAGGTTCTTTGGATACTCTCTACACTGTCATGGTTTTCCTCAATTATTATTTTGGACAAACAGCTCTTTTACATTCCTGGCATCATAGCGGTCCCCTTCTAACAAAAGGACTGGAGTCTTGCCAGATATTCCCTGTTGATGAGAAGACTAATCAGGGAATGAAAAAGTGTAGATTTTAATACTATTAGAAAAAACATAAATTCTATCAACTACTGTATTTCCGAATGGTATTTCTGAGCACAACCATACTTCAAAGACCTAGAAGGATGACCTCTACTTCATGGATGCCAAACACCCTCAGACAGAAGATATTTGTCCAGATATCCATCTATCTCTCTCAAAGTTTTCAACAGAAGCCTTCTCAGATGTCAAAAAAGGCTGCAGAAGTGGGGTGGTTTTTGACTCATTTAAAATCTTTCAGAATTTAAATCTAGGTGTTCAAAAACTATTTGGATCTTATGAAAAGTGCAAAGATGTTCTTTAACCACTGAAAGTTACTTGCAACATGAAGAGAAATTAGGTAATTGTGGATGTTTAGATTGGCCACCAGATCCACTGATAACTCTGAGAAAATAGTCCTAACTGGGAAACCATTACAGATTTGTGGGATGTCTTTAACAAATGTGAGAATAAAAATCACCTGGTTTTAAATCTTATTTTAAGAGCATTTAAATTCAGTATTTATTTATTTATCTGTCTATATATATATCTGTAATCTGCATGTGAAATTTTAATTTTATATTTTCTCTACTTTTTTTTAAGATATAGAAAATGAAAGGATTTCTATTTACTGTATCATCCACAGGTTACAGACTCCTGTGATGTGGATCCTGTGAGTAAAAAGTTATTGTTTTTATTGTCTCATTTTCTTTTGATTTAAAACTTAACACGTACACTGATAATGATTTCACAATGTCATGAGCAATGTCAAAGCATTTTCTAAGCTGAAATATGAATGTTATGCAAAGCCCATATTAGCCCCTATTAAAATTCAGCTATATTAACAGCAGTATTTGGCCACTCTCTAGGAATTTTATTTCTAATCAAGCCTTAATTTATCCAGAAAGACTAGTCTGCAATGCATGCATTGAGGACATTACACTATGAATTCAATCATGTTTTGTATGTCCAGAAGGGAAGAAACAAAATGTAATATAACAGGATACTACTTCACTCATCTAGAACTGGTTGCCATATAGAAACAGAAGGCTGATTAAAATACATATTTAAATTCCACAAATGACACAAATATTTTAAATATAAATAAAGGATTTATTTTTCCTACAAATATAATGTTATTGGAGAGCACTCAATTCTGAAAGATGCTGGCTGTTTGCAGCAAGAGTCTGAGAAGCCTCACTCCCTCCCCTGAGTTCAGCATGAACTGAAAGGCCCTCAGAACCTCAAAGGAGCAAGCCAAAAGCAATTACTTAATATGATATTTGTCCAGGTGCCTACCAGGGATGATGGTGAGTGGGAAGATTTATTTTTATACTGTGGAAAGTGTGCTTTACGCTTCACAGGCAGAATCAAGAAAAACTGTTTGCCCTGAAGATCTCACAGACTACGTATATAAAGCTTTCAGTGTTGCACCTTCTGTGTAAGCCCTGAGGAGCAAAGACCTTTGAACATTAGGGAAGAGTCAGAAAATATATAAACTATGTCATCAAAAGGGGCAAGAACAGGAGTTTATATTGTAAATGCTAGAAACCCCTCCTGTTCCAGGCTGGTAAAGGAAACTGAACATCGGAGACAAGAAATATAGAACCTGATATAAATCACAGAAAGAGAAATAAAAATCTCTCATTGCTTTCCCCGAGCTTTGCACAAAGGCTACAGCTACCTGTTTAATCAGCATGTTATTCCTTCTGTTAGTCCCTCTAGGGAACTGGGAGCAGCTCCACATCTATCAAAAGACAACTTCAAGTTTTCTTGATTGATCACTATTTTTCTCAGTGCTCTGGAAATAAAAATGAATAATTCTGTCATTTTTCTTTGCAAAATAATGCTTGGTACCTTTCTGATCCTTCCAGAAGAAAAAAGGAAGGACTTAGAGAGATAAGAATATATCAGCTTTCACACAAATTATATTAACCTAGATTACTACTTACTAGAAAGACAACTTCAACATTCCTGAACTCATATGAAAATAGATTCACATTTTGGCTATATTAAGAAAGGTTAGTGCCTGTGAAGCTCGTTGAGGATTTTACTTTGCTCTAGAAACCTCTATTAAAAAAAATCAAACATCCTTCTGAATTTTAAAGTCTTAAATGTTCTTTTCTTTTCCACGGTTATACCATAATTTAAAAAAAAAATCCATACTTTACTATACATTTAAAATACTGTGGTATCTATAAACATCTTCAATTTTTTGACTGAGTAAATGGTATCTAACATTTTACAATTTATGTCTCTGCAGTTTACAGAAAAAGTTGCGATAACACATTGTTTCAATCTGGATACAACATTCATCAAAATAGTCTGAATAGTTAGACAGAGGATGACTCATTTTGTTTCCTTTCTGAATTTGAAATGAGGAAATTTTAAAAGTTTTCTAGTTTTCACCTAAATAAATCCTTGACAGCTAGGTTCTGTATGAAGATAATATCTTTGTAACTACCTCGTATGATCAGTACTTTTTTGGTTTAGTGAGGAAATTGAAAAATAATGTCAAACTTAAAACTAAAATTCAAAGAGAAATATTTTACATCTAGATTTGTATTGTCCTTCCACTGAATAGTGTTCTGAACAAAGAGGAACACTAAGTGTTTAATTTCTGTCTTAAAGCATTTTATAATATCAGCCCACTAAGCTTATGGCATTGTCTTGTATCTCTCTTTTTTTTTGTTTAAACCTTTCAAAGTTGAAGAACTGACATTCATCAACTTTATGGTTTAGATCAGAAGGAAAGTAACAGAAAACTGTTGATTCCAAAAGCCTTTAATATTTTATCCTGCTACCAGGCAATGCTCATGTGTTCATAATGATGCTAAGGAATTACCAATCAGTTAAGTAGAAAGAAAGAGATTCTCAAACCATAAGACCTTTCCTACAGGAGAGATTTAACATCATTATTTTTGAAATATGACCTTCCCAGCAGCATTTGTAATTATACTTCCAAATTAGAACTAATATACTCTCAAAACCAGTCTCTCAGTTACAGAGCGTATCAATTCCATTCCATGGAAAAAGTGAGCTTTCAAAATAATGTTGGAAACTTTATACTACAGAGAAATGTAGATATTCTTGAATCCTAAATAATAATAATAAGTATAAGCTACTTTGTGAGGCACTAGCAATGAATATCAAATGCAGATTCATCTTGCTGTCAGACTTGAAAATAGGATGTAAAATGAAATAAAATAAAATTTACTAATATTAGGAACATATTTTACTCTTCTGCCTACTTTGATATATTAGTATAATAAATAGTGAAATAAAAATATCTATACTGTTCATAAGCTAGCATATACAGTTATTTGTTGCCAGATTTCTTTTTGCAGATAATTTGACTTATATTGTATTATGTTTATGGTGTATAGCTGAATCCTGAATCACAAGTTAATTGAGACCTTATGATAACAAGAGGAGGGACAACACAGTGGGAAGTCAGTGGGATATTCTAGAGGTTGTTACTGAACCTTCTATCTCCTGTGGTAGTGGATCTTCAGAGTAGAAGAAAAATGGTTCAGGCTAATGAAAAATTATCTGCTTTGTGACACTGAAGTGATGGATTACTCCAGAGTGAGAGGGTAAACATTTCTGAGACGTGTGCAAACCACTTTTCCATCTTCTTTATTTTTATTTCATATTATAAGATTTGGTTTGATTCTAAACTTCTAGGAAGAGAACATCTCTGTAAGTTTTCTCAAACATTAACACAATTCAGATAGAGATTAGAGGTACGAGATTTCATCTTCGATCTCTGAGGGTGACTTGATGTTCAGCTTGCAAAAAGATACTCATCTGAGTACCAGGTACAGATATTACACACTTAATGGCACTCACCTAGCTTCTAAAGCGTTTATCCCACATACAAAGTCACATGCACTGTACACAATTATATTTTGAACGAATGCATGTACACCTTTCACGTGTGGCCCACAGAGCTGTAGTCTTTGACTGAAAAAGAGAGATACACCTGGAAGGAGGACTCAAAACCTTTCCCACTAGCTGTGCCTTAACTGCTAGGGCTATAGATCAGTATATCTGATCTCCTGCTCTCGTTTTGATCCTATTATTCTTATAGTTGCACATCTACAATTATTCACCACAGAAAAAAGGCAGAAGACTATTTTGTAGTGCACAAGACTAGCCTTTTAACTGCCAAAGGGCTTTCATGGAGGATGGCAACAAATGATGTGGGGGTAGAATCAAGCCGTCACTCTTCCCAGGAAAACGTTTTTACCAAGAGTCACACAGCAGTATTTCATCTGTCTTTGTTTTGCATTGACAGCCAATGCTGGGTAAATTGGTTAACTTTTGCACATGCTCAAATTCTTGGGTGATTAAGAAATTTTGAGTGGTTAGCATTTAGTGCTTAGCCTGGTTACATCTGTGCTAGCAAATAAAACAGAATAAGTATATGGGTGCAGACACAGGTACAGGGTCATACGTACTATTTCATTATTAGCATACTCACAACTTTTTGGTCTGTGCAGGTTAGAACATCTCTTAGACAATGGCCACACACAGAACAAGGGAAAGTGAAGCCCAAAGACTCTTCCTAAGATTGCTGATGCCATGTTCTGAGGGAAAAGTTCACCTCTCCGTAAAAGGTGTTGAAGAGACATGGTATCTTTCTCATGTAATATTGTTGTGATACACACCAATTCCTGTCTACGTCAGCTGAGCTACTCCAGGATAATAGGTTATGAGAGAAGTGGGACAACTCTGCAAGCAGGGACCTATAAGAAAGAAGTTCATACAGACTGTGAGTTCTGTACTAAATTTCAATATTCTATTCCTTATATGTGGAAGTAAATTATCTGATATTTATTGAGAAACTTCTGTGATACTAAATATTTAGGAATGAGAAGAGTGAAAACCAAATCATCCTCCCAGTACTGGTCAACTTAGCACTGACACAGAGTTAATATCTATCCAAAAGTTAGGTTTAAAGAACAAATCCAAGAAAATACTGAAAAGTGTTCTGGTGTCAATGGTTTCACAAAGAAAATTATACTTCTATAAATGGGAATAAAAAAGAGACAGAAAAGGGAAGTTTCCAGTTAGACAAAGATAAAAAGACAGTAGGAAACTTGAAAACCACGAATGAATGGGAAAAATGGCATTCTAGAAAAATAGATGAAGCAGTATAATAAATCCCGTTTCCAGAGCATGGCATTTTTTGGGGATTCATGAGACATTAATAAGATCATTATTACCTAGTGCACACAATTTTCAAGTGCTTATCTTATTTAGGACAAAGAATTCAAGTGTGTTTTGGAAATGGGTTCTGTCCTCCATAATATTTTTTTGGAAAATTGGGCTTGCAATGTCTACAGTCAATAAATGTAGAATTAGTGCATATACTAATATGATACCAGAAGTATAGCCCTGAATGGAGACTTTTAAGCATTGTTTGCTGTTGCTTATAGCTTTCAAAACAGACCACAAACCCTTTGAGCTAAATTTTTCCATGCTCATTTTCAACTTAAAGGTGATTTTTTTGAAAGTGTAGGAAAATATGAGTTAGCTACTTTGGAGTTACCTGAGCATGAAAATGTGTTTTTCATGCCTAAATATGATTTTTTTTTTGCACTCTGATGATTCAAAAATGGTTTCATTTTCAAACTTGGCATATGGCATGTACTGTCACCTACAGGAAGCATATGCTTTGAAAAACAGAGTAGCAATTAAAATTGAATACATATATAGAAAAAAAAATTTTTATATGAACCATTGTCAGTTCCTGAATTTGTTACTATTGTTCCCCTTCTGCACAGTGGGAACGATCCTGCTAAAAAGTTTGTAACTGTAAAATCCTGTATTGGTGCAATTTTACAGTTGACCATGCACATATTTGGAAGTAAAGGAAGCAAAACCACTGCATCTGTTATTTCATTTGTGACAAAATGCAATAATGTTAGCATATAAACCAAGAGAAAGCAATACATATATGCCAATAAGCTAAGCTGTAACTTTCAATACCTTGCCTTATGTATACCATATTACATTGAAGTATTTTATTTTGTTGTGGGTATGCTAGACTTTATAAATCATTTTAATTATGAAATATCTCACAATAAGCAAACCCTTATTTTGAAAAATGGACTCATTATATAAATTATACAACTGATTTAATGCTTGGACTTGATTACAATCAATAGGTCAAATTTTCATAAGGGGAATAGTCAGTAGCAAACTGCAGCATCTAAAGTCACTGTGAAAATACTTTGAGCAACCTAAGGATAAATCCATACTATACAATAAAGTATTCTGAAGCATGCTGAACCAGGCTGGGGTGTGTCTCTGGCATCAGGTGTTCCAATCACATCTTGGCAGAGATTTTGGAAGCTGAATTAGGTGCATCACCTATGCTTGAGTCTCACCCAAGAACAGGACTGCACTTGGCAGCAACATTATGCTCCCAAGTGTTATGATGATTGCAGTCATAGAGCTAGTGTCATTGCTACCAGCTGAGAATGAAGGCTGTGGTCGAATGCGCCATGTACCACCACTCCATTATATAGATAAAACTGCTGGTTGAAAGACAAGAAAACAGAGAATATGAGTAAAAGGTTCGTTGTCACGGTGTAGGGAAGTCACCTAGAGAGCTTCAAGGCTATTTTAATATATACATATAGATGCATATATATATTAAAATAACTGTGTATACATATAAATTAAAGTAGCTGTATTTTATGTATGTGTATGTATGTAAAACATCTAGAAAAGTGAGTAAAGAGTGGAAAGTTGGCTGATTTTATAAAGTTACTCAAGGGAGTAAGGACATGGCAGATTATGAAGGACATTATGAGACATTATAAGGTAATAAATTGGAAGACGAAGTTGACTGTAGATTAATGTAAAATGTATCACACATGGAGAAACTATTCCAGCTTCATATATTAAAAGCTGGGCTTGGCGATGACCATTACTATTCAGAAGCAAGACAGGGAGTTTCATAAAAACATCAGCTCAGTGCTTGGCAGAAGTCAAAAGAAAACAAGTGAGGTGTAAAGAATTATTAGGAAAGAACTCAGGGTCTGCCCACAGTTGTGCAGTTCTTGTCCTCTCAACTCTGAAAAGGATACCAGAGAACTTGAAGAGTTTCAAAGGGCTACAAGAGCTAACTTAATCTAAGGGTATATTACAAAAATTTGCAAAACTAGTGGTTTTAAGGGCATGGACAAGAAACAACTGTTCTCTGTCTTTTCCCGTGTAAATTCTAGGACCATGAAATGAAGGGTGTGAACACTATATAAAATGTACAATTGGCTAGATGGATCCTTGATAAATTAGTCTTTATTATATTTTGGTGTTCTCAGTGAACAGACACTTTAATCCTTCCTAGATTGACCCTCATCAACCTAGACAAAGCAGGTAGTTTATCTATGAAAATATAAGTTGAGATTCTTTTTATCAAATGAATGCCCTAGAATAAAAACAAAACAAAACAAAAAAGAGCGTTGTTTATATTGCAGGTTTCTTTGGCAACCATCAAATTTTAGTATGGTGATGGCTAGGGTTCCTGAGTATTGAAGGCAACATATTATTTAAGTCCATGAACTGTAAGGCTCTGAAAGGAGCTGCATTGCCATCATGTCCCTCAAATGAACAAGGATATCAGTGCACACAGTCCTGAAATGGTGCAGAAGGTTTGATAGTCATCACTAGGTACTATTTCCACTTGCCACTTTGTTTCCCATTTAATATTAATCATTTTGTGTGTATTTTATACTGTAGAAGAATACTGTTCCTTTAATAGCATCCACAATAGTCTTCACATTCATGCAGCAAGGGTAAAAAAAGAGTTTTTTAAAAAAAGAAAAAGTGGCAGTATCATTTTCCTAGATGAGAAGGCCTCAGATCCAACCACACAGATATCAAAAAATATTTAGCCATACCTGGGCTTAACATTTCAATGCTCAAGCAATTTGAAAAACTGTCCAGAGCCAAATTTAGGTAGAATATGAATAAATAAATCTGTATTGTGACCCTCAAGATCTCTTAAGAATACTGATCCTTGGGATGCTCAGATCCCTCAGGTACCCAAAATTCTGCTTATCTTTTTGTCTAAAGGCACTTTGAACTTGACAGTAATGATTTACTGCCCTCTAGATCAAGCCTGTCTTCCACAAGAATGCACAAAAGCTTTTTTTTTTTTTTTACTTTTTTCACTTTCAAGGTCAAAGG
>WAAD01022822.1:0-13786 GCA_013389945.1 Fregata magnificens
TGACGACTTGCTGTGTTGGCCCACCTCTCTTCCTGAGGAAGACAGTTACCACTGACCTTAAGATCCAGAGGGTCTTTGGAAGGGTGAGCCTGACGCCAGAGAAAAAAGAAGATGCAATAGGTTACAGGTAGGTTGTTCTGTGTAACAGTTTTAACTGTATTAAACTCTTATGTATTAATTCAGACTATGACTGTTAGTGTTACTGTGCCTGGACTAGTATAACTATCGAATTTTTTATTAGACTACTAAAAGATTAATAAGATTTACAATAAATTCTTGTCTACCTATACAAGGGATGTTCTCTTTTGTCCATAACAAGATTTTGTTTATAACAAAAAGAATGATTACTGTCCAATTTTTTTAAAGAAAAAGTTTAGGCTTTTGCTTTGGAAGAAGGTTACAAGCTATAATGACAAGTGGAAGGAGATGCTAAATATCCAGTGTGAAAAATACCTAATCCAAAAAGAAGGACTGGGTTTAAGACACACCCTATCCTTATTACTTTGCCTTTGGATTCCCACATGAAGTTCTTGTTCAATTTCTGACCTTTTGCCAGTCTACTATTTCTTGTTCTTACCATGTTCTTGTGAGAAACCTGTTCCAGCAGTCAGGCAACTAATACTTAACATTGTGATGCTCAATATTACACTGTTTGCATTGCTCTTGGGTTTGGACCTTTCTTTCACTTTCAAAAGTCATCTAAAGTTTACAAACCCATTCAAGCTAAATAGAGTTTTAAGTTAGATTTTTCAAAAGAATTTTAATACATGAACATTCACATGTATTAAGTGTACCTACAACAAAAATACTCCATATTGAAGTTGTTCTGAATTTGGTAAGAATTAGACACTTAAATACCCAAATGGCACAAGATGGTCTTTGTATTACCTAAGCAGTGGAAACATCTAAACTACAATGAAAATACTAAAGTATCTAAATCATGTAAACAAATTTAAATATTCTATTTGGTATATATTGGCATATATTATGCACTTAACTGTCCTCCATAAATTTGGAAAGATCATTGAAAAACATCATTGCACAGATTGGTATACTACGTTAAATATCATTTCATCTGTGAATCAGTAGCTCCTACCCAGCTTGGAAAAATCAGGAAAGTACTTTGTGAATCCTCCAAGTTTCAGAGTCTAGACCCAAAAGAATTGTGTTTATTGACAAGTCATTGTTATTAATTACTTTTTTCTTTCAAATATTCTAGCTACTTAATCGGGATGCACAAAAAACTCATAAGTGGTCAAACATCATGCAAAATCTAAGTGGTGGCAAACCTAAATTATTAGTTTGCTGACCATCTGTATGTTAGAAATTATTTATCTAGCCTACACAGTGAATACTGAACAGTGGATTCAGAAAAAAAATTGAAAGAATTTGCAAGAGATTTGTTAAGAAAATGGATGAAGTTTGCTGTAAATATTAAAAATTATTCAAACAGCCTTTGTTATGATCTCTTTTTTTATGGAATGAAAGAAGTACCGAAAAGTAGTTCTGGTTTGTGGGGTTTTTTTATTGACCTTTCAATACCCCAAAATCACACCGGAGAGCATGTGTGGTCTGAAAAATAAACATAGTTCCAGAATTCTCATCAGGTCCTCTGCTACACAAACAAATGCAATTTAATTACCTCATTTTTTAGTCTAAGATTAAAAGTTGGTGATAATAAATGTCAAAATAAAAAGAACATTCAGATACTTAACAAACATGTAAGTGAATTAAGTATTAGTTCCCTTCTTAAGAAATTGCTTCTTAAAATCTGTTACTAGCAGTTAACAGCTGCTATATTAGCTAATGGGCAGAAACAGTCCCAAGGACAAAGATAATAATATAAAAAAGCAACTAACTTTAGTAAAGATGGATTGTTCAGAAGACTGTTGATATGGTACAGGGTAGCAAATATTCTGTAAACAAGCAATACTGCAACATATCTACATAGCATCATTACAAAAATTCTCATTTACAAAAATACAAAGAATTTTATTAAAGTTAAGGCAGCCTCTTGTTTCAAATATTATTATTTAAATTTATTGCAGCATTTTGGGCATTAGTTTGATCCAATAAGAATATTCTGCTCTTTTACACACAAAAAGATTTCTTCCTTGAATAGAAAATGGTAATAGTATTAATAGGGACATCATCAAAAAGGTGAACTTACTACCTGTGTAGTAATTTCAGCAATGTACTCACAAAATGTTTTATCAAATGAAAAGTGAAATAAAGTTAAATGAACTTGATATATTGAACTCACAGTTTGGTGCATCTTTGCGATTATAAGAAAATGCATTTTTTAAAAAAATTAGTACATAGGAATGTATTTTCAAAGTTCACAGAAAAATGAGGATAAGTGGAAATGAACTTTAATGCTGTTCTTAAAATCTGTTTGGGATTTTGCTTTTTTACTTTGACATTTTTTATTTCGACATTTTTTGTTTCAGAAAACCTGCAAACTGAGCTTTTTAAAAAGTTCTACACCTATGACATTGAAGCAATAGAATGCAGGGGGGGTGGGTGTTTAAGAAAGTATACATTCATATGGAAAAAAAAATTTAGCTTCAACTAGCATTTCTCTTCATCTTTAAAAAAGGGACAAGGGAGAAGAATTTTGCAGATGTGAAAAGCATAAGAAGTAATTTCAAACTAATCCTGTTTTCCCAAAGTGAACAACCACAGCTTTTCAGACAGAATGACCCATTTTGTTTTGCCTATTTTTTTCTACAAGGTTGAAACAAATAGCTGGTGATCACTAGAAACTTTATGTCAGATTTATAATATGGTTGTAAAATTTTGTTATCTCCAACACACTTAATAGAGTTGCTACAACCAAGGGATTGGCAATTTGTTTTCATGAACATTTGTTTTTTCCTGGCAAAAAATAAAAAGACAGCAAAATCTGTTACATTGTCTAATAAACCACATGATCTGTAGATTTTTGGCTCATACACCTGTATAGCTTAACTAAGAATCCCCAAATAGTTATTCATGTGAACATGAAGTTTGCATTATATAGCACTTTGTTTTATTTATTCATTGGAGGTCTGACTATGGAATTACAAAATGATGCTTAACTTCCAGCAGAACTCTAAGTGGTTTATAGCTATACTTCTTCAAAACATTTTTAAAAGGCAAGCACCGTAATCATTAATAATATTTATAATCAATGGTGTTAAACCAGGCTATAGAAAGTTAAATTTATGAATTCAAATAAATGTAATAGGTAGAATGCTGAGTCAAAGACAGCTTGAGAATAGATTACCCAAGAATTCCTCAATAAAGCAAAGAATGGAAAAATTTCCATCACTTAATTTTTGTTTCCAAGACAGTTTTCAAAACCAGTTTTTTCTTTCTTTTGCAGCATCTCCTGAAATACAAGACAGATTTTTCACCATGCGTCATAGCATATTTTGATGGTGTACCTCCATAACCATATAGGCTGCTGTTTCAACAGTGTGTAAAAAAAGGCATGAAAACATTGAGTTAGTGTGATAGTGGGGGAAGGTCTAAGCAAGTCATCTCACTAGAGATATCGCAATTGATTTCTTTCCAGGTTCTGCATCTGGCTCATTCCTTGACGTGAGCAAATCATTAAGGAATGCTTTAAAAATAAAAGTCCAGATACATTGATTACTTCTAGAAATAAATATACAATATAAGATGCTTAAGATTAAATCTGACAGCAATGAATTAAGTATTTCGCCCTATTATTCATACCTGAACACATCTGAAAGTAGCAAAAATTGTGATAAATGCTGGCATTGACTTTTTTATCTTTATTTCCTCACCTGTGTAATGAAAAATATGACCTATACAACACAAAACAGAATAGAAGAAATAATCAGTATATTTCTATACTGTACTTGGATCTTCCTGTCCACCTTTAAGAAGGAGTCCTGCTAGCATTTATGGAGATCATCTGTCATTCTGGCAGAGGGCATGTCCCACTCTCAGAACAGAAAAACATTACTAGGATAAATAGCGGAATATTCTACTTTGCCACAACCTTGCAGAGAAGGTTTTGGTTTTCCATTTCAGTCTTCATCATTTGCTCCCTTATAATGCCAGTTATGTACATGAGCATTCAAGTAGACCCATTATTGAACAGATGGGATATTGCCATCTGAAGATGTTCATTTATGCAACCATTCATTGAGTAATTTTTCTGTATTACTTCAGCAAGTCATAACTTTTGCCCAACATGTTGATGAAAACTAATATATACTTCCTCAATCCTTTTATCAATGATTATGTGAGAAACTGTTAAGACTTGTTTAAAGTTAGTATCCTTTCCTTCACTTGTTAGTTTCGGTTAATAGTCTGGGAAAGATTAAAAATGGAGAATTTGTTCCTGTGAAGATTTGGTCTAATTTCTTTCATCAGTTCATGTTCAAATATTAATTCATTGTTGCTTGAGTGAAAAATATATATTCAGGCATCCCAAAATCAAGTTCTGGTGAGATATATCAATATACTTGTAAAATCAATGTTCAAAAAGGTATATAAAATTCATCCTTGAAAACACTTGTGTACTAAACTGAGCTTTCCTTAAGAACCTTATGTCTTCAGAAAAAAATTTAAGCATAATCAGTCAAAACATTTAACAACATGTTTGCATAACCCTCATGTACATGAACTGAATTTCAAGTTTTAAAAATTATGGGTCAGATTCCGTTCAAGATGAGACTCCTAAATTTAAGTGTGTACATGACAGTTATTATAGTCATTGGAGATTATATCAACATAAACTGGCCACTGAAGCCTGAAGAGCACTTTAGTTCACCACGCTGACTTGACTAACATTCAATTCAGTTGCCTAAAAGGGCGTGGAGTGCAGTCTGAGAGAGAGGCATTCAGGTTCCCAGGAAATCCACATGGGTCTGGAAGCTTAAACTGTCAGAAAAAAAGGATACTCTCTTTTCTTCTGCAGCAGGAGCTGGAGTTCACATGGGATATCCCATAGCACCTAAAATAAGATTAGGCTATGTCTTCATTAACAATCAGTGTGAATCAATGGATCCACACTCCATCCAAAGAATGGCACTGTACAGCAAAAAAGTTACTGCTGAGGATCTGATGTCCCCATTATACACATTTCATGGGAAGATTTTTTCATTTGTGTCTTTGTAGACTGGTCCACACTTTAAGTGTAAGTGGGACAGTTGAAAGGTTGTCTTTAAATCCTGATCCTAACTAAAACTTTGGTACAGAACACACTGTTTATCTACATGCGTGCAACCTAATTAAGCCCAAGGTGTCTACTTTAAGCTGAGTTGAATGACTCTCTAGAATCCACTGCCTGTGTTGAATTTGGGCTTGGTTCTGTTGCCTATAGTTGGGTTTATAATGCTTCTAATTAACTTACAGCAGACCTACTAGATACTCTCCAACTTTTTGAAATAGCAGGTGGACTGGAGACCAAATGGAATAACCTTTTGCATATCATTTAGTCATAGACACCTGTGTTTAAGTGCCTGAAATGAGCCCTAGATCTTCTCTAAGTACAAAAGGAATTTGCAGACCATATATACATGCAGACACTTCATTTCCATCTCTAGCTTTGAACCAAATCTCATCTTTTCATCTCTTTTCAGATGTTTAGATACATCACTCATGTAATCTTTTAAAGATCTTTTAATACAAAAATGCTGTGAAATCTCATGTCCCATTGACACTAACATTTAATGCGAAGTTATTTGTAGCATAAAGATTTATCACCTGCCTGTACATCTGTATCCATATAACTTCTAAAAATAGACAGAAATCTGAAAAAAGCACACATGTAGTAGGTTTTATTCAAGATCCCAGAATAACACCATACATTCTGCTCTTTTTTTCAAATTAACATAACATATCTTAACATCATAACATCAGGTTGGATGAGGCTTTGAACAACCTGATCTGGTGAAAGTTGTCCCGGCTCATGGCAGGGGGGTTGGACTAGATGATCTCTAAAGGTCCCTTCCAACCCAAACCATTCTATGATCTATGATTCTATGACCTTCTTTGTATCATTTACAACATATGTAAATTACTATTCAAAAGACTAGTGGGAATTGCATTATACCTTCTCAGACAGGATTTACTGTTAATATCATGTAGCAATATCCTTTAATTCCAATGTTAATTCCTATTACGCAAACAACTACCAAAGTGAGATGGAAGAAATAATGTTTTGTCCACATTTTTTCTAGCTGAATTACATTTCTCTGACTCTCATGAGTCACTATCATATTCATTCTACCTTGAGAGCAGACAAAGTAGGTTGTCTACCATTAGACAAACTGGCACACAGGAGAGGTAAAGACCATAGAGACTATACAGACATAAGTTTGATATCTGATTACCTCTTGTTCTTCCCTTTCCCTTCTTATAAATGACCTCTCTCTGTTTCACAACTACTAAATACCCATGTTTTCATGTCATCTAATTGATTATATTAGACTAAGAAGAATGTTTGCATCTTGTATTTGTGCTGGTTTTGACTGGATAGAGTTAATTTTCTTACTTAGTATGGGGCTATGTTTTGGATTTGTGCTGAAAAGTGTTGATAACACAGGGATGTTTTAGTTCTTGCTGAGCAGTGCTTACAGAGAGTCAAGGCCTTTTCTGCTTCTCACACCACCCCACCAGCGAGGAGGCTGGGAGTGCACAAGAAGCTGGGAGGGGACACAGCTGGGACAGCTGACCCCAACTGACCAAAGGGATATCCCATACCATATGACATCACGCTCAGCATATAAAGCTGGGGGAAGAAGAAGGAAGGGGAGGACGTTTGGAGTGATGGCGTTTGTCTTCCCAAGTAACAGTTAGGCATGATGGAGCTCTGCTTTCCTGGAGATGGCTGAACACCTGTCTGCCAATGGGAAGTAGTGAATGGATTCCTTGGTTTGCTTTGCCTGTGCGCACACCTTTTGCTCTGCTTACTAAACTGTCTTTATCTCAACCCATGAGTTTTACTCTTCTGATTCTCTCCCCCAACCTCCCCGGGGGAGTGAGCGAGTGGTTGTGTGGGCCTGAGCTGCCTACTGGGGTTAAACCATGACATTCCCTCTCTTTGGTTCTTGTGAAACCACACCTGGAGTGCTGTGTTTGGTTTTGAGCTGCCCAGAACAAAAGAGGCACAGACAAACTGGAGCAGATCCAGCAGAGGGCCACCAAGATGGCCCTTGGGCTGGTGCACAGGACGTTGGAGGAGAGTCTGAGGGGGTGGGTTTTTCATCCTGGAGATGAAAACAGGAAATCTTACTGCTATCTACAATTACCTAACAAGACAGTAACAGAAGATTGAGCTAGACTCTTCTTAGAGGTGCAAAGTGTTAGGATAAAAGGCAACAGATGCAAGTTGTAACAAGGAAAATTCCAACTAGATAAAAGGAAAACCTTTCTCTCCATGAACATGGTCAAATAGTGATACAGGTTGTCCAGAGAGGCTGCAGAATCTCCATCATTGGATATATTCAAAACTCCCCTTAGGACTGTCCTCAGCAAACTGTTATACTTGGACCTTCTTTGATAAGATGTCTCCAGCATTCCCTTCCAACATAAATTATTCTATGCCTCTGCAATAATTCTTCTCCTCTATGTTAACTTTCCTCAGGATATATGTAGATCACCTGGATTTAACTGTGTTAAGACCAGTAAAAGCTGACTTTTCATTATTTTATTAGACCAAGCTATACATTGGATGAATTACAAGAAAGTAATTTCAAACTATGTTTCTAATATGTGGCATTATTAGCCATTTTGAGTGAATGAGGAGTCAGATAAATGTCATCATTCTTGTGTAAATTGTTCTCATCATCTTTGTGGACAAATGGTGTACTTAACATGTCATTGTCTATGAGAAGAATGAAAGTGTCAGAACTCAACTTTCCTCAGAACCCATTATGATACTGGCACAAACCTGATGGACATGGCTTCTTAAGAATGTTAGAGGCTGTGGAGGTGTATTTAACACCATAATTTCCCAAGGCCACTTCAGCTATTCCTGAAGTCTTGCTGGTATGTCTATGGGAGTTACTATTAACTATCTGACAGTTTTGTCTACCCTGTACTTGCAGAACTAAGCGCATATATCTGATTAGCTCATACTAGACATTGGCCTACTTTAGTCCCCCAAACTGTGATGCGCAACTTCTTGAATACTTTCAAGAACTGATTTCCTTTGTTTTAATTTGCATTTTACCCCAATTGCATTTTTTCATAACTACATACACACACAGACACACTCACACCAGTCTCATCTGGGGCCAGGAACACAAGCAAAGTTGAAAGTGAAGGTAAATATACTAACTGAAAGTGGAATTGGAACTTCTGGATGTTAATTTAAAGCATCTGTGTTAAGAGCAATAGTACAGGTAGGACAAGAGTCAATGCAATTTTTTTTATTTGTTGTTTTTTTTTATTCACAGTATGCTAGTGTCTCCTATGTTTGGAAGTGGACTGTGGATTTAATTTTTCAATATCGTCTAAATGAGGGATTCGTTTCTTAGTACAGCTGAAATCAAGGTCGTACTATTTTACTTCAGTATATCCCTACTGTATATCCTTCAGTATATCCTCAGCTCCTAATGTCCTTAAGTATTAAAAAATATCCTGAAGATATGTATGAATAGGAAAAATGCTCATAAAATTCAGAAGCACATAGTACAATATATATTACTTACATTGTCCAGTAGTCCTTTCAACTTTCTTACTTTGTTTAACAGTATTAACACTTAAACCAAAAACTTCCCCAAAATCCAAATACTCAGCACATATGAATATGAGGAAAGGTCTATTTTTGCATAATGCACTTAGTTGATGTAAATCCAAGGTTTTTCATTATTCAGAATGTGACGTGTTAATTTCTGCTAAAATAATACACAAAACCAGAATAAACTCTCAGTGTCTTTGGCACAGAGGAGTGTGAGGTACTTGTGGGGATTATTTTCTTTAGAATTAATTTAGATAAAACAGCCAAAGGATAAATGCAATATTAATAGATATGCATGATACAAATGTAAATTATTCTTAGGAAGAAGGGATTTGTTACTGTAGTAAGTTACCAATTGCTCTACTATTCAGTGATGAAAATTTTGGAGAAACAATCCCAAGGTTAGTATTCCATAAATAGCATAATTGACAATTTAACAGAGTGCTGTGCCTCCTCCTAGCTCCACTGATTGTTAGAACAAATTTCTAATTTCCCTTCATACATAATTGAGAAGATACATAGATTCCATTGAAATTAAATTGGAGACCATGTGAAAAGGCCTAAGAATAAATAAGTTTAGTTTATTGTTTTTATCTTTAAAATGGAAAGTTTTAATCTGCTCTCACTCAATAGTAAAATAATGAACTTGTATGAATTATTACAATCTTGGAACCCTGTATTATAGAAAAAAAAAGATTTGTGTATATGAGTTCATCTATTTGTGCAGAAAAAAAATAAAAGAAAAAGATAAACATTATTTTTCCAAGAATGGCAGATTAGGAGTTTGAACTCCAGATGGTAATCTCCACTGGGCTAGATATTAATTTCTCTACAAGATGGTCTTCTGGGTGATAATAATACAATGNAAAATTACAGTGATTAGTTGAGACCAAAGAAATACCCTTTGAACAGACGAAATCAGCTTTTTTCGATTTGTATTCAAATTACTGGAAGTGCAGAGGTTTGTCCAAGGAGTATTTTGAGTATATAATTTGAATTCAGTATTTTGAACAGATGATTTCAAGGATAGAGCTGAACAACTTAATATAAACTTGCAACGTTTGCTTTTCTTCAGCTGGAATACTCCACTCCAGCATGGAATGCAATACCCTGTTTTATTTGTGGGGGTTTTTTTTAGACTTCTACTTTTCCCTTCTCCTTCTTCCCTGTTTTGCCTGAACAAATGCAATATACCTGTGGGTTAAATCTTTGGCCTTTCAAACATTCCAGTTAGCAAAGCATACCTCCACCTCAACACAGATCAAAATTATATCAATCTCATCCTTCACCCTTATTCTGGTTTCTATTTATATTCAAGTCTCTCATCCTAATTTCCATAGATCTGTCCATGGTAAGAGTAACACCTAGCTGGGCAGGAGACATGACTTTCCCTTGTGCTGGTGCAAGTATCTAGAGTCAGCTCCATTAGGACCCAAGGACTGCCTTAAGCCGCATCTTTTTTTTATTCCATGACAGGCATATGTTTTCAATCTTGCTTTATGTAACAGAAAGATATAGCAAGCATAGCTGTAAACAACCCTTGTCATTTTCCCACTGAGGAGAAAAGAAACCAAGAAGATCACATCTGATGAACATGAATCACAAAATGAACAAGATTTTCTGGGAGGGAGTTATGATAACTATATGAATACAGTAGGATCCTCTTTTAGATTTTACCAGCTTTGCAAAATCAGTGAAGTCTGTGTAACTGGTATTTGCCTGCGGTAACAATGCTAATTTTTTCTAATGATCATAGAATCATAAAATCATTTAGGGTGGAAAAGACCTTTAGGATTATTGAGTCCAACCGTTAACCTAACACTGCCAAGTCCACCACTAAACCATGTCCCTAAGCACCACATCTACATGCCTTTTAAATACCTCCAGGGACAGTGACTCAACCACTTCCCTGGGCAGCCTGTTCTGGTACTTGATAACCCTTTCAGTGAAGAAATTTTTCCTAATATCCAATCTAAACCTCCCCTGATACAACTTGAGGTCCTTTCCTCTTGTCTTATCACTTGCTACTTGGGAAAAGAGACCAACACTCACCTCGCTACAACCTCCTTTCAGGTAGTTGTAGAGAGCAATAAGGTCTCCCCTCAGCCTCCTTTTCTGCAGGCTAAACAGCCCCAGTCCCCTCAGCTGCTCCTCAGAAGACTTGTTCTCTAGACCCCCTCACCAGCTTCATTGCTCTTCTTCGGACACGCTCCAGCACGTCAATGTTTTTCTTGTAGCAGAAAGCAAATTACTTTTCCTGTATGACTATAAATTCCAACTGGATCACTTCTATTTACAACCATTCTCCAACTTCAGAGCTGTTATTACATCTGTAATATGTAAACCCAACATTATCCTTGAATGAGTGATATTCATCTTAACCCATGTTAATGCACACCATGACACAGCTGCTTAGTTCTACACCATGCTGAGTAAAATGACCCCACTGTATCACTCACCTATCTCACAGGATTAATTTCTATTTAGAAGGGATTTTGTGATCTTAAAAAAAATTACAGATTTCTAACAATTGTTTTAAAAGTAGTCAAAATTCTTGAAATGTAATACAAAAGAGGAATTCACAAGGCTGAAAAATATTTAATTTGAAAAGAGAAAAAAGTGTTTGCATGATGACATAAATAAATCATAGGATTGACTAAGAAAAAAGAAAGATCAGTAAGGTTCTACAAATTTACTTTTCAGCTTGCTCATATTTGATATTGATGAATGAATTACCTGGGATTTAAGCTTCAGATGAATTTTTAACCAGGCATTTAGGTACCAGCAAATACATTGATGTTTGTGTATACCAAGATCTGTTTTCCTTTTCTTTCAAATGAAAATGGTATTAGAGATATAATATTTACATATGATATTAGAGAAAGTATATTTATTCTAAGGAATGCAAAAATCTTGTCTGAAGTGAAATGATTTGTCAGGTTATGCAGCTATTTAAAAAATCTGTGCAAATAAGTATATTTGCAATTTAATTCAGATATGTTTTCAGCTATGTAAGCAAATGTGTTTGTGTATCTTTTTCCTCAGAGATTCTGTATTTTTTTCTCCAAACACATTAGCCATGGCTCATCTAAAAAAGGTGCTTTTAGTCCTGTCTTGTCACTAACATAAATAGAAACAATTGATTTAATGTGAGCAAATGATAAGTCATTAAAACAGCTCACTAGGTATCCTGTTGTGGAACTGAGCCAAAGTTAACATTTTTTTCTAAGGTTGCTGTACAGTTTTAAACATACTGTAAATATATGCTCTTCTGAACACAAAAGAGTTACAATTGCTTCTATAGGATGACATTATCACCTTCTTCTGGCAGAATTTTGGCCCAACTCCAGCTACTATGTATGTTCATATCTGTGTTCAAAGACTCAGAGAAGAAACAGTCAGAGGTTATCATATCGTGGTCATTTCCTCGAGTTTCTTTGACATCCACTAGGTATCTCTCTCCAGAGATTACTGGGCAAAATACGGTGAACAATCAGATGTGAAGTTGAAGATATTCTTTTCTCTGACTAGATGAAATCATATAAACAGAGAGTTTTCAGGACAATGATATAAAGATTCTAAGTTCTAATAATGTTCTAGCTACATGAAAATAATTATTGAATTATTCAAAACCTAAAGTTACCTTTTGGTTTAGTATTGGTCTTGGGTATCATTTGTTTTTCCTTCAAGAACACAGGCAAAAATATGGCAGCCCTGAAAACTGAAGAAAAATAAAAGGGTAACCACATATGAAATCAAAACATCGAGAAGTGCAAACAATTACAAAGATAGCATGTCCAAATAAACCTAGTCTCCAGATACTCCCAATTCTTTTTTTCTCGTTATATGAGGGATTCAATTAATATCCCAGTCAAATCAACACACTTAATTCTAATCATACCATATTCATACTGAAACAAGGAAGAAATGTTCATGGTTCTTAAACTTATGACTATCACTTTTGAGTCTTTGTTTTGAATAACTTTTTTACATATTTATTCTCTGTTGTCATTCACTGTAAGATTCATTTGGAACATATGTTTCCAGATGAAAAGATAGTTTCAAATTTTTAGTGGTAATTAGCCTTACGTGGTTCAGTGCTACATGGTCTGACATCTTAAAACTGAGGCCAGACCTCGGGAACACACTTTGGCATCACGATAACCAGGTCTGCAAGGCCTAAAAGTTGGACTATTAGGTACAAGATTATAAGTCAAGACCTAATAATTGATTAGGCAAGATCTAAACATTGGACAATTAGGTACAAGGTACCTATATTTCACAAGTTTAAGTTGGACTATAACTTCTCTAAACATGAAAGAGGAGATAGTCACTAATTTGGGATTTGCAACATCCGCTGGGTGAGAACTGTAACAAAATCAAGAATCACAGAATGGTTGAGGTTGGAAGGGACTTCTAGAAGTCATCTGGTCCAACCCCCACTGCTCAAGCAGGGCCACCTACAGCAAGTTTACCAGGACCATGTCCAGATGGCTTTTGAATATCTCTAAGGGTGGAGGCTCCACAACCTCTCTGGGTAGCTTGTGCCAGTGCTCAGTCGCCCTCACAGTAGAAAAGTGTTTCCTGATGTTCAGATGGAACCTCCTGTGTTTCAGATTGTGCCCGTTGCCTCTGGTCCTGTCACTGCACACCACTGAAAAGAGCCTGGCTGTGTCTTCTTTACACCCTTCCTTCAGATATTTGTACACATTGATGAAGTTGCCCTTGAGCCTTCTCTTCTTCAGGCTAAAGAGTCCCAGCTCTCTCAGCCTTTCCTAATAAAAGAAATTCTCCAGTCCCTTAATCATCCTTGTGGCCCTTTGCTGTAGTCTCTCCAGTATGTCCATGTATCTCTAGCACTGAAGAGCCCAAAACTGAACCCAGTACTCCAGGTGTGGCCTCACAAGTGCTGAGGCGGAGGAATGATCACCTCCCTTCACCTGCTGGCAATATTTTGTCTAATGCAGTCGAAGATACCACTCACTGCCTTTACAGAAAGGGCACATTGCTAGCTAATGTTCAACTTGGTGTCCACCAGGACCCCCAGGTCCTTTTCTACAAAGTTGTTTTTCAACTGGGCTG
>WAAD01022823.1:5545-29484 GCA_013389945.1 Fregata magnificens
AAGAGTAGAAAGAGGTCCAGCTTATAATTCACATCCTAAAACACTACTCTTCCCTTTTGCCAACATAGGGTGAACATAGTTAAACACTTAAAACACAAATAGATATACGCCAGGACTTTGAGAAATAACGCTGATCTAGTGAAAGTCTATCGTTGACTTTATAGTGCACGTAATGTATCTCATAGCTTAATCTTTCTTTAGCTATCACCCTTCTATGACGTATTTTTGTTGTAATTCCACAGAGAATGATGCAGTTCTGAAAGAAGCAATGTAATTCAGCCTAGATGAAGGCACCTAAAATCATGTCAAAACATGATTCAGCTACTCACACAGAGGCATTTAGTGTCAGTCAAAACCCCACTGGTATCTAAGAATTGGCAGGGAACTGGCAGTTACAAATTTGCCACAAAGAAACTGTTGGAGATCTATGCTCTGCTAGGCACCTCAGGAGTGTAAAACGGCACTACACCTATGCTCAGGCAAATGAATTGCTAGCTGGCTACTTTAAGGCGACCCAAATCTCTCTCTCTGAGCTTCATTGACTGTATTGATGCCCTTGCTGAACATCGCCATGGCAAGAATGAAGACACCTTGTGCTCAGGCACCTCATGCACATACAGGCACCTTCATGCAGGCCTACTCGTACATGAATTGCAGGCAGTCTGACTCCCAGGCACATTAACTTTAGGTAGTGTTGACCCTCAAACAAGTATTATTGGCAGAGAGAACACTCTCTTCCCTCCCTCCCCCCCTTTAAAATCAGATGTGTGCTGCAGCTAAGGCAGGATTGTACGATACTGATATTTGGAATTACTTTTAGTGTTTTAACTCTGCTTTAACATTTTTCATATTTTTTTCCTGTTATGGGATACGGAGTTCCAGCAAGGTCATCTGTCAGGTACAAATTAAAAAGGTCTGGGATCGGGATTCAAAGATAGTAAAAGAGTTTCAGAACTACCAGTTCTTCTGAGGACTTGGTCAGCACAGTGAAAAACAACAAGAACAATGACAAAAATTTACAGTCTATTGAAAACACTGTAATAGATTTTTGTTAATTAAAAACAAAAGTAATTTAAACAACAAAAAGCTTTTTACATGATGCTTAGGTTGATTTTACTGTGGGAAGAAAAACAAAAAATAAAATAGTTGTTGAGTTTTCCTCTATTAAACAATGAATTCCAAAAGTGGATATAGTCAGAGGTATTTGAAGGTTACAAGAGCACTATAGCTGTTATGTTGGACTTTAACTCCGATCATATTTTTCAATATTGTATAAACATAATTACTTTCCTGGAAGAGAATTGCATCTAAACACAAGTACTCAGAACAAAGGTAAAATAATATAAAAAGTTCAAAAGCTGATTTAAAGTGGTTAATCATGATTGTTCCTAATTTCCACTGGAGTCAGTGGAAGTCACCAGTCAGATCACACCCACAGAATTTCCATCATAATGCAAGAGTTAAAGATAAACAGATGAAAAAAGACTTCTTTTCACAACAGTGACCCTGTATACTAAAAATAAATTAACTCAAAGCAATACTCAAGAGATATGCATATTACTGTAGCCAACAACATACCGTCTCATTTTCCTTTTCCCTAGATGTTCAGGAATAGTAAAATGCATATTAGTATGGAGATTTTTTGCAATGGGGCACACACTTTTTGCTAATGAAGCAAGTCTGTCAGAGCAACAGAGATGGAAAAAAGGGTAATTGGATCTTACTTGAAAACCTTCAGCTTAAGTTGTGGTCTAGAACTGACAGGTTCTGTCAATATTTACAGAAAGATTTATTGCTATGCCACATATGCTCAGAATAACACATATTTTTGTTCCATAATAAAATAAATTGCATAGTGTTATCTTATTTTTAACTTTTTTGTGTGTTTAAAGTAGAAGAATTTTTTTTTTTAAATTGCATAAAATTTACAATTAACTGCAGGTTTTGGTCTCTGGTTTCATTGAAAACAAACAGATGATTACAAAAACTGTGAAAGCTCATTATTATTTGCATAAACGAAAACCAGGTAGTGAAAGATGACATGTTCTGCCTATTTGGAGAATGCATTTTGCATATTTTTATAGTATTAGAACATGATTTAAAAAGCAATTAATAACAAAAGACAATTGCAAATACACATTTTTAGCATCTAAGTTCTGCTAAATACCAACATTATATTTCATTCACAAAGATGTGGTCAGAAGTAAATCACAACAAAAAATATGTAATGATAAACAAGAGAAACTTTGAAATAAGGGGAGGTTAATTTCTTTAACAGTTATAGTGTGCCTCATGAGACCTTTATGTTTCAACATTTTCAGTGTCAATAATTTACTAACATGTTTTCATATGATGGGCAGCTGGATATTTCTTTAAATGAAGAATGGCTGCCAGGAACCTTCTTTCTAGCAGAACTTTGTATTTAAGGCTTATCTCCAGCATTTATCATGTTTTAAATGTAATGTTGAATCTTGACCTGTACACAGACAATGGTAGATATGTGCTTTATTTCTATTTCCTTTTTATTTTTTGCCTTGAAATAATATACAGAAAGGAGACCTAATTCTGAATATAAACTGAGATCTGCTATATATGCTTAGAAGGGAAATTGGAAGATTTCAGAAAATCCTTGGAATTTGCATTCCTGAAATCTGTAATTTCAATCAGCCACATGGCTAATAATTGCATTCTTTCCTGTGCTTCTGTGTCTACTTCTTTTTTACTGAAGTTTTATTCTCACTGAAAAAAATCATGTGAAAATTTGGAACAAAATAATATTAAGGGACATCAGTCACATACACTGTGATGTTTCCAGAATGAAGCGCTCGGTTTTTAAAGAAATGCTGGTAACATCTGCTGAGTATCTGCAGGTTCTCAGATTTAAAATTTGATGGCATATTTCTCTCACCCAATTATGTTTATGAAAATACCAAAAGCTTGTTTTGGACTGCTAGGCTATATTAACTGTGATAATACATTGCTAAGCTATCTGAAAACCACTTTTTCACTGACCAATGTTACCAGCTGAAAAACCCTGAAGACAAGCTTTTTTAGAGAAGAAATTTATTATATATACATGTGTAAAAACCTATCTTTTATTTTAAGATGTAATTGCATAGCTCCCATAGGAGATTTGAGGCACTAAGTTCTCAAAAGTACCTAATTGGACTCTTGAATTTAATACTTACATCCAGGAGAGAATTTGAGACAAACTTCTCTTTAATGGATCCTCCTGACCGGCCTGTTTTGCATAAGTGACTGTTGGCAATTGCACTGAAGCTTTGAGTGGCTGAATGCCTACATGCTATTTTGCCCCAATCTTAAATATCTATATGGCATTTAGGTAAGCTCTGCATACTTAGATTTCCAAAAAATTACAGAAAAAACACAGCTCATTAGATGGTATCCACCATATGTTTTTTATAGTAAATTTTATAAACAGCACTGTCATTTTGTCTTTATTTCTCCCTAGATCTGCTCCAAGAAAGAAATAAACATCTTTTGCATATTTTTATTTTAAACTTTCAACTATTTACATGTTTTTTACTATTGCTCTCAAGTCATAAGGAGATATATTACATAGTGTGTGAACATGACTACATACTGATCTCCATTACATCTGAACAATAAATAACATAAGACTGCCTTACAATGCAAGCAACAGTACAAGCACAAGATGTAAAAATGATTGAGAACTGGAGTTTATGAGAACACACAAGTAAGGGGAATAGAGGTAAACAAAAATTTATCAGATATGTTTGTGAGGAAGCACTGAATAAATCTACGTGGGTTACTCTTCTCCATCAGGCATGTATAACTGTATTGTTTCAAAACTTGCTTGCTGGCTGTCATGGTTTAACTGCAGCCAGCAACTAAGCACCACACAGCCGCTTGCTCGCTCCCCCACGGTGGGATGGGGGAGAGAATCAGAAGAGTAAAAGTGAGAAAGCTCATGGGTTGAGATAAAGACAGTTGAATAGGTAAAGCAAAAGTTGCGCATGCAAGCAAAGCAAAACAAGGAATTCATTCACCACTTCCCATCGACAGGCAGGTGTTCAGCCATCTCCAGGAAAGCAGGGCTGCATCAAGCATAACAGTGACTTGGGAAGACAAAATGTTTTAACTCCAAATGTCCCCCTCTTCCTTCTTCTTCCCCCAGCTTTCTATGCTGAGCATGATGTCATATGGTATGGAATACCCCTTTGGTCAGTTGGGGTCAGCTGTCCCAGCTATGTCCCCTCCCAGCTTCTTGTGCACCCCCAGCCTACTTGCTGGTGGGGTGGGGTGAGAAGCAGCAAAGGCCTTGACTCTGTGCAAGCACTGCTCAGCAATAGCTAAAACATCCCTGTGTTATCAACACTGTTTTCAGCACAAATCCAAAACATAGCCCCATACTACCTACTATGACAAAAATTAACTCTATCCCAGCCCAAACCAGCAGACTGGCTCAGTTCACCAATTTTTTGAGCTCTGTTGAGGCTTGCTGTTTTGCATTTGTGAGCGATGTCCATGAACTTACACAGTGCAGTCGTTTAGAGTGTTTCTTAAAAACGTTCTCTAACTCCAGCTCCATGTAGGGGATGTCTACTGTTTAATAGACAATGTAATGTGGATAATACCTAAATGTCTGTTGATTATATTCTCCTTTAAAGAACAGAAGAGCGGAGCAGAGCAGAAAGGAAAGGGAAAGTCTTTCAAAATTTTTTACTGTTAGACCTAATACTTTGTAATCCCAAGGACCCCTCTTTATATTTATCTGTACTCCTGCAAATAGGTTAACAGTGTTTCTCCTCCCCTACAGAGTATGAGAACTATTCCTTGTTTGTGAAACTTTTTGAAACTCCTCTCTAAAAGAAGTCAAGTGAAGAGGTTGCCTTATAGGAAGACATAGTAGTTGTCTTGACAAGCCTTGAGAGGGTAATTGTATAACGCTTGCTGGCCAATTTACCACTGGCTACTGTTTTGAAGAGAAAATGCTGAGTATGCTGAGGCAGAACACATTGTAAATTCATGTCTTATCTCTGTCAGCTGTTTTTGCTGATCATGGACAGTCAGCTAAACATCTATAAACCCTGTTCTGTAACAGAGCTGGAAAGAGTGGATCTGAAGAATGAAAAATATGCTGGCAAATGAGACAGATCTTGTTTCTGGCCAGCCCATCAGAAATGGTGCTGAGCGTATCTGAAGAAGGCAGATGATGAATCCGTGAGTAAGGTTAACAGGACGTGAAGAAATTGACAGTTCTGTCAACTAGCTGTTGGTGGAAAGTAATTAGGTTATGATGAAAAAGAGAAATAAATCATGCAGAAACTGTGGACATTTAATTAGAGGAAACCTCCCCCAAAAATACAAAATTGCAGCAAACTTTCAAAGAGGAAATACAGACTACAATGTTTCCACTGCAAAAGTAAAATGGAGAGGCAGAAGGAAAGAGCACAAATGTCCACTGAAAATACTCATAATTAATTTCCTTCCTCCTCCCTTTCTTCCTGTCTCCCCCATCCCTTCACTATCTTTCCCTCCCTCCATCCCCATCTCAATTTGAATTTTGTTACAGAATAGCTATTTTACTCCCCCCTCTCAATGGAAGTGCAGAGAAATATTCCTCTAAGTGCAGGAGTTCGGGAAGCTCAAGGCCTCTATAGTTGGGGAGATAAAGAGAAACAAGAATAGTGAAAATGTGGTGGGGGGGTCAGTGTTGGCCCAAAGAGACAGGGTAGCACCTGGGAGAGCAGGACTTGCCACTCCTGTTGCCTCTGAGAAAGCGTGAAGTGTAGGACATGACAGCTTCGGCATTCCCCCATAGCACCAGACAGCTATCTGGCTCTTTCTCTCAGAAGCAGCACGAATAGTTATAGTGGTCCACACTGGTCAGAGCTAAAGACAGGCTGAATTTTTTTCTTTTTTTTTCTTTTTTTTCACTGACTAAACAGAAACATGACTTCTGCTTCTCATCCTCATGCAAAGATGGTTAGCTAAAGTAACCTAAAAATTAAATTGTGTGTAGCTTTATATTTTCACTATTAAAATTAAAAGGGACCAAAACTGAGCTCAACGCTAATCATTTTCTATGCAAAACCACTTTCTTTTTAACTTTATTGAGTTAACTGAAACAAGCTTTACTTGTCAGCTAAATGGTAAAATATAAGGGAACCATCTCTCTGACTGTCAAGAAAGAAGTGTTGCAAGCAGACCTCAGTTTTGTTTCTCCTTATTTTTTACTTGGTGACCCTGGACAGGTCCCTCTCTTTTCCAGTGTCTGCAGTTTTTGCCTGTAGTTTTAAGGTGACTTACGTGCCTTATTATGCTTTCCTTCTCCCTTACTAACTGCAGTGTGATACAGAAATCAGAACCTTACAGTTCTTTATTTTAAATAACATTATTATTTTTTTCCAGGGAAAAAAAAAAATCAAAGAATCTGTGGATTTTTGTTATTTTATCAGAGTATTAAGAAACTCCTAAAAAGCTGCATCATAAACAGGATTTCTCTGATGCCTGGAATTCAAATATTTCCTGTCTTGGGGCAGGGACAAGAACTAGTAATTGGGATTTCTCTGATGCTAAGTTTCTTCTTTAGCTTTCTATTAAGCCTCCTTCAGGAATTTCTAGAAAAGATGCTGTCTAGAGTATTATCTGAGAAAAGGCCTTAGACACGGTCTCCCACAGCATTCTCCTGGAGAAGTTGGCAGCTCATGGCTTGGATGGGCATACTCTTCGCTGGGTAAGAAACTGGCTGGATGGCCGAGCCCAGAGAGTGGTGGTGAATGGAGTGAAATCCAGTTGGCGGCTGGTCATGAGCGGTGTTCCCCAGGGCTCGGTTCTGGGGCCGGTTTTGTTCAATGTTTTCATCAATGATCTGGATGAGGGGCTTGAGTGCACCCTCAGCAAGTTTGCAGACGACAGCAAGTTGGGTGGGAGTGTTGATCTGCTCGAGGGAAGAAAGGCTTTGCAGAGGGATCTGGATAGGCTGGATTGATGGGCTGAGGCCAATTGTATGAGGTTTAACAAGGCCAAATGCTGGGCCCTGCACTTTGGTCACAACAACCCCATGCGATGCTACAGGCTTGGGGAAGAGTNAGTCATGGTGGTGTTAGTTGATGGTTGGACTTGATGATCTTAGAGGTCTTTTCCAACCTTAATGATTCTATGATTCTATGATTCTAAGATGACACAAAGTGGCGAGGAATAAACAGATGTTTATTATACAGCTAAATAAAAGGAAATATAATATATATATGTATTTTAGTTCATTGAATATAAGAAAGTGTAACAAGATATCTCTTGTCAGTCTACGTGTAAGTATACAGCTGTCCACATATAAGTGCAGAATCTCTACAGTGTAGATTACAGACTACGTATACAAAGAAGGGGTGAATGGTATAACGGACACAGTAAGTAATGAAAGTGACTGAGAAAAGAAGAAATAGTACACAATATTTCCTGCAATTTATATAAAATATGTTTAAGTATTCTAAAATAATTACATACTTGTCTATCAGTGTTGTTTATAGAAAAAAAACCCATTGAATTAACTGATTCTCTCCATTTAAAACTAAATCCTCACATGACTAGCCTTTCAGTAACTTGTGTGTGTGTGAAATATGTGATGGGATCTTCTACTTAGCTCCAGTAAAATATCTAGAAAAACCAGTCCACTCTCCTGTTTTCCAAGTGGATCTGCGCTGGGGAATAAGAATTAGGTACCATTGACATCTGCACCAATTGATAAAGACTGCAATTATGCACAAACATATACCTCCCTATCCACACCTGCCATTAGCGTTTTTCTCCTCTTGGCAGTAAATTGGGCTCCTCTCTGGTGAAAAATGCATTTACCATCCATAAGTATGGTGGCAATGGTTTCTCTTGTTTTACTGTTACGCAAACCTCCACCTAGGGAAATGGAGTGACAGTGCACCATATTGAACAAGCATTTATCAAACTAACCTCAATCAGCATTTGGCTACTTATGATGTAATCCAAAGCTAATAAACTTAGTTTTTGCAAATGCAATATCTATTATACTATATGAAATTTGCACAAGACACTGGTGCTGATTCAATTTCAGCTGGAAACTGGCAAAACTCTGGGTATCTAACAATGAAGATCAGTCACGTAATTTCTTTTAAATATATTCTTAGTTAATATATGTAAAGTGCCATAGGCTGATTAGATTAATATTTACTAGCAGAGAGCTTCCAACAAGTGGAAATCGGGGCAGGGGTCGAGGGAGGGGGGAGGGCAGTATACACATATAAAGTGAGTTTGAAGGAGCTGAGCTTAGAGATTAATGATTCACAGACATTTCATGCTTTCATTATCTTGCTTCTGCTGTAGATTCCTGAAGATTTTATTTTTATTTTAGTTTGAAGTGTTAACTCAATAATTTCTACACAGTTAACTGGTCTTGGATGTAACTTAAGTGAGGCATAATGTATGCATGTATATTCAATCCACAATAAATTAGATTTCAAGGGCATTAATCACCTGTATTTCTCATCAACACATGAGTAGGTTGTATTCAATACTGTACCTTTTGTTCAGGGAAGATAGCAGTAGCAGAAGCAACTGTCAGAAACTGATAATGATTCAAATTGTGCTATCGTGAAATGAAAACAGTCCAGCAAAAACTAAGAGAATCAAAGACTGACTAAAGTCATGTTCCTACTGGAGCTGCAAAGATTGAACCAGCTTAATAAGTCCATCATACTGTTACTTATTATACATTTAAGGAATATTTTGGATTTCTCATTGGGTATTAGATTCTTCCCTTTCTAAAATGAGCATAGCTGATACATATATCAATAGCTACACCTCTTGGGAATACACATCTACTTTTCCCACTGGATGCCACTGTTTGATCAAATTCAGGCAAACAAAATCCTGGAAAAAATCTTGAAAATTTGTAGCTGAAAGAAGCCATGAATTCAAATTAAAACACAGGTTCTTTAGGAAACATATGAAGCATGTTTTATTAAAATATCTGGAGCACAATTACTGTGGTTTTAGTATGGATTACAAAAAATTAAAGATTGTATAAGAAAATAAAAAATAACTTAATTTTGACTTTATCAGAAGGATTTACAAAAATAAGGCCATTATAAGATAATAGGACAAATTACTGATGTATAAAAGCAGAACATACTTGTTGAAAAACACAGATAAATATTTCAACACCTTACTCATTTTGAGTATGAGTTTGTAATTTGAAATTCACTGATGAAGGGACTTGCCACTAACATTAAAATATTTCACAGCTGAAATATCAAGTACTTTTCTTCTTCTTTATAATAGAATTAGCTCATTTTGAACAGCTTCAGTTATTTCTAAAAGCATATAGTCTAATTTTATTGTCACTGGAATCAATGGCACTTTCACCACTCATTTTCAGAGGACATGATCAGACCAACATGAGTATTATGAACATACTGATTTAAGAGTCTAACTCCTTGAAGCAGCATGGTTCAAGTGACAACAATAGTATTTAAATGATGATGGATGTTCTAGTACCAAAATAAGGAATGGCCTCTAAAATCTATGTTCTCAAAATGTAATACCATCAGACAAGAAAATATGATAAGAATAAGAACATACCAATAAGAACAGGAGATATGAGGATGCTGTGAAAAAAGCAAAGACTGCAAGTAAAATGAATTCATTTTTAAGATATTATGTCAAAAGACAAGGTATTATCAGAAATTTAAAAACAAACATGGGAGGAAAAGGTGGTGATAATATTTCAAATCTTCCATTTTATCTAGATTACCATACACTAGTCACTTCTATAGCATTTGAAACTCTGCTTTTGCTTTTTTTTTTATAACATGAAGTTTCACATGAATTCTGACAGCATGACATTGGTTTAAATATTTTATTTGAATTCTTGACATTTGTAAGTACATTCCAAAAATGTACCACAGGTAAGTAATTACAGTTATCTTATAATAGAGACATAATATAATCTTTCTGTGATAACATGAAGTAAACTTTCCCATTACTCTTCAGCATCATATACATTACATATCATTTTCTGATCTGTTTACATTATAATATTTCTAGAGTTCTGAAAATGCATCATACCTCACTCTGAAATACATTCATAAAGCTTGCTTTACCCTAAAAAGGAGCAGCTGTCTCTCCTAGACTTGATAAATTGCCTAAGGGCAAGAATAACAAATCCCTACCTGTGTCAAAGATACATATATACCAAGTCCAGGTTTTATGCAACACTGCAATTCATTATTTCCAGACTCAGTTTTCCAAATTGTTTTAAACTAAGGTTACACACTAAACCTTGAAATAATTGTAAAGTTTGGCTAGAATAGTGTGTAATACACCTTTCATGGTACTTTTTGACAGTGTCTTCTGGTATTCTAGAGCAGAAAACTTTTGGTGTCTTGCTTGGAAGCAGACAGAACACTGCTGTCTCAAGCCATTGTTCAGCAGAGGCAGTGCTGGCACAGGACAGTCGGTTTGGCAGGGAGGTGGAATTGTAGAAGAACAAGAAGGAAACTGAGAGTGGGGAAAAAATTGTGGAAGACAGACTCAAAATCAAGAAAAAGGGAAATGTTTGGTAGAAAGGGACAAATAAAGATAGAGAGGAGCAAAGAAAAGAAAAAATGATAAAATTATAAGTGCTTTATAAAACAGTATTTTTTAAAAAAATATTTTAATAATAATTCTTGTTCACATTTATTCTGTGGGTGGATTTGTTGAACTGAAACACCATCTCAGGCAGAACTAATGAGTGTGCTCTGTATTTTTATCTACATATACATATATGTGTGTCTATCTGTGTCTCTATGAGCGTGTGTGTGTATATATCTAACCGTAGCACTCTATATATGGAAGACAGTCCCACTTTCCCTATGAAGCTGTGCCTAGCTGTGATTTATTTTTTTATTTAATTAAAAATTAGAGTAACCAAATAAAGAGAAAGAAAAAAATAAATGAAATAGAAAACTTTGGGCATTGTATCATATAGAGGGGAAAAAAAAAGAAGTCATACACCTCATAACATCTCATACATGTGATTGTGAGGTTAAAGTAAAATTCTTCCAGGAACTCATCTAAAGTACACAAAAATGAGCAGGAATTCTTCATTAAAATTCAAGGAGTTTTGAGGATAAGACAAACACAAATTTTCACATAGCCATATACATCTGAAGTTGTCCTAAATGTCGATTTTTCATTAGCCTAAATAAAAGTATAATTTACTGGATCACAGTCACTAGGGAGAAAAAAGTATAACAGTCTTATTACATAATTTGTAACTATTTTGAATGCACATCACAGCATATTTCCCCTATTTCATTTCCCTTTTCAGAGAGAAAAGCCTTATTTGATCATGTTTTATGATAGCATGAAAGCTAACATGAACTGATTTTACAGGAAAGAGAAAAGTAACATGACATGGTCTCAACCTGTTGTATTTGTTAAGTTTTGAGCACATTGCTTTTAAGACAAAATGATACAGAAATAATCAAAAGGGGTTCAGAAAGAATAGCAAAGGTGATGTATCTTTTTCTCTCTGGTGTTGACTATTGTAACCTCAGTTCTGGAGATAATAAGGTTTATTAGTTGAGTAATTTATTTGACACTGTTCAATGAATAGGCAAGTCAATGAGTGACAATGAATTCACAATATAAAATGGATACATTAAAAGGCTGACCGACTACCTTTTTTTTCAAATTCTGTTGTTACTAGAAATAGTAGAAGCTGTACTATAGGATATTAAAAAATGCAATTATTTGGTATGCATTTTATACTATTTTTGTGTTCTTGCGTATCTCTGAAAAACCTTTACTGTCTGATAGGAGTTGGTATTCAGATATATCCATCTAGGTAAAAAAGGTCAAAATCATAGTCATAATACATTTAGTTAATATGGACCTATTATAACTTCTGTTTCTGAATTCATATTATTGAAAGACAAAATTTAAGACAAAATGGTTCTAACAGAAAGGATAAAGCATAATTGGCACTGGTCACTTAGGAATGCTGTAAATGGCTCATCAGTTAGAAACTTAGAACATGGATACTGCTTAGAAGAAATAAGTCAACATAATCTTTCAGAAATAGAGAAATACCTTCTGCCCACACTATGAACCAGTCAGATAAGAGCCATCCCTGAGTGTTAAGGTGACAAAGCTAAAAGACCCTGCAGGCAAAAGGCACAAATCTCAGGTGAGAGCTGATTTGTGTCAGAAGAGCTTGAAGCAGGCAAAGCAAGCTCTTGTGCTCCTGGAACTGGAAGTGCAAACATATCTGTACCCTGTGTCATGGGTTTCCAGCTGTGTGTGCCAGCAGTGAGCTGTTGAAGTGTTACAGGAGGTGTGTGGTAAAGAGGACAGTCCAGGTGCTTTATGATCAGGTCAATTGGTGCTGTCTACTGCTACCAAAGCAAGCAATGAGGAGGCACCAGTAAGGGTACAGGAATGGGGGAGAAAAAGGAAGACAATGTGGGCTTAAATAACATCAGAAAATACTACTGTAGATTAAATACAGTGACAGGTAAGAATGGGGTTGAGTTTTCAGCTGAAGATCACTTGATAGTAAAGCTTCCTTTTGGTCTTAAAATCTCAAATAAATTACAAAAAAAGAAATAGGACCTGATTCTGAAAATATGCTTGCCAGCAATATCAATTACATGAGTACATGAATACACGTTCTGTAGGATTGAACCAAGGCTAGCAGTACTGCAAATGGCCAAAGTTAGTGTGCTGATCATCCATGCAATGGCTGAAAAGCACTTCTGCATGTCTGAAATGTTTAAGAAAACCCCTTTCATATTACCCTATTTTAATAGTTCCTAAAATGACTTGCCTAAAATCAAGCCAGCCGTGAAATAGAGCTATGCAATCTGACTTGGTTCATTCTGTTTATGCACAAAATAATAATAGCTTCTGTACTGTCATTATTTGATGTTAAAATTTTCTCTTTATGTTTTTACTTTTCTTTTTCTTCTTATCAGAAATACTTAAAGCAAAGTCCTCACTGACCTATCTTGTCATTTAAACATATTCTAGACCTGAAGTTTCTCATCTTACTCTACAGTCTTTTTTTTTCCCTTTTTCTTTCTGTGGTTTGTTGTGGGGTATTTTCATCTCTTACTTCAAAGATTCACTAAGAATCTTCACCTGTAAGCATGGAAATTGCAAACAAAGGGCTCTCTCTAGATGATAAATGAAGTACAGTCTTTCAGATTTATCCGTTCTTTAATGTTTAAAGTAATTGCTAGTGAGTGTGGTTATCATGCTGTATATGAGGACAGTGCAAAACAGAACAGCTTCCATCTTAAGCAAAGCTATCCTTCTGTGGTTTTTTTCATGACCCAATTAGAAAGAAATCTTTCTATAACATTTCCATATGCTTTTATTGACAAGTCTTCGTTCACAATTTGTGATGATGAAAAATACAAGGATATATCATTATTTTATTTGGAAACAATATATTTTTTAAAAGTTTACCTATTGACTTAAAAACTATTAAAAATAAATTTATCTTAGGATGGATTTGGGACTTTACTGCTGATGTCTTCTATCTGAACCACAGTTTATTTTAAGGGTTCTCAGATATCAAAATTTGTCATAATCACATTGATGTCACTGGAGTCACTTTGTTTTTAGGAAGATAAGAAAACGATCCATCCCATTTTTTGTCTGAGTTCACAGTAATTATTGAAAGATATAAACTATCATTTTTAGGGACTATTATAAATAAGTTATATTTTTCCTAGTATTTTTTAAGATATGATGAACAAAGCTTAAGGCCCAGTGAAGTTCAGGTCATTATACAAAGGTATTAAAAAAGCTTCTTTATTTGAAGTATCTGCAAAAAAAAATTCCTTCTATCAATTCAATTCATGGTTAAAATTAAAATCTGTTACAGGTCTTCAATATGGAAAAGTGGGTTTTTATAGAAGGGGTTAGGGATGACACATCTCAAGAACTTTAAACTCTAAAATAAATTCTACTCTGTGACCTTCATATATTAAAGTTAGTAGGAGATCTGTCATTACATTTTGGTGATAAAACAACAGCAGTTCTCTTTCTGAGCAAACGATCTATAAAAGCAGCAATATTTTTCCAAAATTTCTTTTCCTATCTTAAGCTTCCTTGTCTACCCTAGATATTGTTTAATCTGCCAGTACTCTAAGATATTATACAAGCAGATAAATTAGCTATAATCCCTGCCCCCGAAGAGTTTCATTACACATAACTACAATGATATGAGAGCAAGCAAAACAAAAGAAAGAATTAGCAGGGGATAAGGGGAGAGAAGGAAGGAAATCAACTATGAAATCCTCAGTTTTAATGGTACTTTGCATAGCTTTCTATTTAGTTAGATTTTTATCTTTCACAAAGGAATAATACAATAAAAACCGGATGGGAGCTGTGGAACAGATGAGAAAGCTATAATGTGAGGAGGAAAAAAGAGTATGTCGCCAACAAGTAGGGACAACTGAGGGAAGGACACGAGAAATGAAATGTGTGCCTTTAAGAGGTTTGCAAGAAAACCAGTTGCAGTCAGTGGTGAGGGAGAGGTGCATGATATGCAAAGCTGATGCATAAGAATGCAAGAGTCCACAGCTTTGAGAGGTTTTTGATCACAAAACCCATCGGGCAGAGAGGAAAAAATCTGAGGAGAATCATCACATGGCATGAAGATATAGACACAAAAATGAAAAAAAAAAAAGAATATTACATTAATATAAAATTACTTTGGGGCTTGGGGGATATTTATTGTAAGAAAGAGAACAGCACTACCAGAAGGGCTAACTTCTATGAACACGAAAAGGTTCAGAAAAACAGGCAGTGCAAGTTAGTCTGGTTTCTTCTTATTGCTGTTTTGCTTTCTCTGCTCTTTTTTTTCAAACTACCTTTCCCAACAGAAATTAAGGTCTCCTGTGCTGCAGGAGGGATGCTTCAATATGTTGTGAAAGCATCTGTGGAACCGTCTGAGGGGGAGTGTTTCAAGAGGTATTTACAGCACTACAGAATTAGTTAGCAAAGCATCAATGTATAAATATATCTTCTGTTCACAAGCCTTCTTTGGATTACTCCTGCTATGTATTACATCATTTTACAATTGGCCATTAAGGAAAGCAGTGGAAAATGTAATCTCTCTCCTTTTCCTTTGCCTTCTCTCAAATCACCAAGTACATTAAACTGCTTTTTGTCTTGACTACATACAGTGCAAACAGAATATAATTCCCATGGCATTATACAAAATCCAGCCATGGAAAAGAACTACATATTTCCATCTCATAAAATCACAGAATTTCTGAGATTGGAGGGAACCTCTGGAGATCATCTTGTCCAACCCCTTGCTCAAAGCAGGGTGAGCCAAAGCAGGTTGCTCAGGACTGTATCTAGCTGGGTTTTGAATACCCCCCCAAGGACAGAGACTGCACAGCCTCTCTGGAAAACTTGCTCCAATATTTGATCACTCTTAGAGTAAAAGAAGGTTTTTTCATGTATTGAAGTGGAATTTCTTGGTTCAATTTCTTGGTTCTTGTCTTACAGTTGGATATCACTGAGAACAGTCCAGCTCCTTCTTTTTTATTCCTCACCCATCAGGCATTTATACACATGAGTAAGATCCCTCCTGAGCCTTCTTGTCCCCAGGCTAAACAGATCCAGCTGTCTTAGCCTCTCCTCATACTACAGGTGCTCCAGTCTCTTGATAATAATCATCAAAGATTATTATCTTTGTGGCCCTTCACTGGACTCTGTCCAGTATGTCCATGGCTGCCTTGTAGTGGCAAGACCAGGACTGGGCATAGTACTCCAGATGTATTTCACAAGTCCTGAACAGAGAGGAAGGACCACCTCCCTCAGCCTGCTGGCAACGCTCCTCCTCATGCAGCCCAGGATGCCGTTGGCCTCCTTTGCCACAAGGTTTTGTCAGCTTGGTGTCTACCAGGATCCCCACATCTTTTTCTGCAAAGCTGCTTTCCAGCTGGTCGGCCCTCAGCAAGTCCTGGTGCCTGGGGTTTTACTTGACATTTCTTTTTGTTGAAGTCCATGAGGTTCCTCTCTGCCTGTTGAGGTCCCTCTGAATGGCAGCACAACTATCTGATCTAACGAACACTCCCAGTTTTGTATCTTCTGCAAACCTGCTATGGGTGCAGTATATCCCATCATCCATATCACTAATGAAATAAAAAAGTATTGGTCCCAGTCTTGACCCCTGGGGCACACCATTAGTGACTGTCTTCCAGCTGAACTTTGTGCCACTAATGATAACCTTTTGATAGTGGCAGTTCAGCCAGCTTTCAATTCATTTCACTGTCCAATTAACTAGTGTGGAATTCATCAGTTTGTCAATGAAGTGTTATGACATTGTGGAAAGCCTCGTTAAAGTCAAGTTACACAACATCTACCACTCTCCCCTCATCCGCTCTGCTAGCCATTTCATCATAGAAGGTGATTATCAGGTTGATTAGGCATGATTTCCACTTCATAAATCCATGCTGACAACTCCTAAGAGCTGCCTTCTCCTTCATATACTTGGAAAAAGTTTCCAGGATTATTTGCTCCACCACCTTCCTGGGGACTGAGGTGAGGCTCAGCAGCTCACTAGAGGATCACCAGATCCTCCTTCTTGCCCTTCTTGAAAATGACAGTGATCATTACTTCCCTCCAAGCCTCAAGAACCTCCTCCACTTGCCATGACCTTTAAAAAATGATTGAGAGCGGCCTTACAATGCCAGCTCCCTCAGCACTCATGGGTGTATCCCACTGGGTCCCATAGACTTGTGCCTGTCCAGTTTGTTTAAATGTTGCTTAGCATTTGGCAGGGAACCATGATTTTTGACACTGTCATGACCCTACATGTTTTCATACTACCCTGTGCTTGCACAGCATGACTGTGACCAGCCACCATTTACACTTTACCAAGAAGTATGGCAGAAAAGGAATACATACACAGCAGCTGCCATTTTTGGCAATGTCATACTCGACATGTTTTCATATGTCTCTGTGAATGGCAAGTTTCCATTTTTTGAAACCGTCATATCCCTTTGGTCTCTGAGCAGCCTCTGTTTGACTGCTTTTTTTCCTTCAGACCAGGTAGTGCTCATATCTGAAAAAATATAGAATTATATATAAACACAACTATAGATAGATAAAGGAGTCCACAAATATGTATAAAAATTTTAATAATTACACATAGATATACTTTAGATAGATATTTATATATAAGTATGCATTTGTATATACATATATATAGACATAAAAGTTAATTATATGGATCCATAAAGGTGCAGGTATAAAATGTAGAAAATATTCTGTAGCAAGAGCTAACGGGATGAATAATTAAAGCTTAAATGTGAATAGAAAGTAAATAAACAAAGGCAAAGCATTGGTTTGGGGCACCCCATGTTACAAGGCTGCTGAGCTCTTCAAAGCTGTTCCTCTTGGATCATGCTCCTCACTGAATTCAGTTCCTCAGTGAATTGTTCCCAGCAACAATCTTTGAGGCCAGGTGGGCTGACGTTCCAGAAGGTCTACTTAACCTTGCATTTAGTTACTTTATGTACACCATATACCTGTACACGTACTACGTCAGCCAAACTTCTGAGAGGCTGAAAGGATGAATTCTCTCAGCTGAAAAATGTCACAGGGTCAGAAATAGATTCAGAAGTGAACGCCGCCGTGTAGCTAGGGGCTGTGTGTTGAACAGAGTGAGAGCTGACCCTGCTGCAATGCCTGATCTCAGCCCTGATAAAGGGGGACAGACATCCTCTTGCTGGAGGCTTATGTCACCACTTCTGATGGTGTAGGATGAAAAGCAGACTGTCTCTGATGAAACTGGCCTGGGAGACCAAAAAGTGTCTGTGAATGATGATTAGTTTTATCCAAATCAAACATTTTCTTTACTCTTAAAAAAACCCCCAAAACTTTAAACTGTTCTTTACACTAAAAAAACCCCCAACACCACCACCAGCAGAAACAAACCCCCCCAAACACACAAAAAACCCCTTGGAAGTAACAATGAGTCTTCCACACAGAAAGAAATTTCAGCTAAATCTCTGATACAGTTAGAGAGAGCATCAACTGTCCAAAACACAGTTCTCAAGGGAGCTGCAAGCATGCTACCAGTTTGACAGTGGTCATAATTTAAAAATTATTTATAAGTACATTCCTGGATAGTTTAAAAAAATACAACAGTATTTGTGGTTCCCAAAGGATTTCTTCACTGTATTTCAACAAAGGCTGAAATTTAGAAAGCTCTTTTTGGTAAAGTTTACTCTATAACAAACCACATACTGTGATTTCAAACATGTTTTTGCATTAGATAGATTTATCATTGCAGTTATTTAGTTGTTTTTCTGTAAATCAGACCCACAAAATATAACAAGATCTAAAGTGCACTCCTTACATTTGTAAGGCAACAATGGTGTGCAAGAAGCCCATGTTGTGTCAATGAGAGGTAATACCCCTACACACTGCACAGAAAGATGAAACCCCTGAAGTTTGAGCTATTAGGTTTACGTGGGACAGCAACTATGCTGTTGTGGAATATTAACAAGACAAAATGGCAACAGGACATTTGATTGCCCAAAAGTGGGGAACTAAAACAGAAGCAGTAGGGAATGAGCTACAAGAGGAGCAGGGGACATACACTTTTCTTCCCATATGGCAGACAACAGATCTCACACCCCAGAGTAATACGTGAGTTGCAAAATACTCTTATTTGCTCTTTCAATTGTCCAGTGCTAGAACTTCTAGCCATTTGTTGAGTTAAAATCATTGATAATTAAAAAAATAGGAAAATGTTGTCAAGTAGTTTGTAAACACAATTATGATATCAGAAACAAAATTTAAATATATCAGTGCAATACAGTCCAAGCATAGCAAATTCAATGTATAAAAATTGCTATTATCAGATAAATTTGATTCTTAATCATAATACTTTGTACATGGCTCTGTTTTTTTCATTTTCTTTATTTATCTAAACTATATCATCTAACCATAGTGGAATAAAGATATTTACATGTCATTACATAAAGACATGTCATTATTCTCTTAGTTCACACTGAAAGAAAAAAGGTATATGCTGAAGAAAAAACTTATTCTTTCATTACAAGTCTAAAATTGGTATAGTTCCAAAATTATTCTTCAAGATAAATAACCTATGAATTTAAATGTTTTAAAACAACATGCATCTGCAACATGATAAACAACTATCAAGTAAGAAAAATAAATCTGTTGTCTCATGTCCTTTTCCTCCATGCCCTCTTTCCAAAATCTGTTTTAAGTACCTCTGCCTAAAAATAAAAAATGCAGCATCAGTGAATCCTCAAAAAAAAACTAAAATCAATTTTTAGGTAAAGCAGATCTGTTTCTTCTTCTTTTTCAAAACAAGAAAGCCACCAGCACAATGATAGACATGTTAACACTTTTGAATAAAGAATCAGTTGCCCGTAAGCTGCACATTAGTTTCAGTGTATTTTAGAAATGACTTCTCATAAAAGTACACTACTGGGAAAATCTAAGCACGTTAAAAAAGAAGTACTTCCAGATAAGTTTTTCTTGCCCTGTATGTGGTGAGTTACAGACAAAAATTAATCTGTGGCAGAATATAACTAAATATTTTTCACTTTTCTTGCAGAAAGTTTTGACTTTGCTTCCCATACTATGTTTGCTGTATTTTATTCTCTGACATATGTAGTTGAATGCAACAGCAATTGTAGATGGAATGAGATGGAGTCACCAAGATACTAAATACACTATTGTTCCTGTATGGTGTTATGGATACATTGGGCATGTGCCTGGAGACAATGGAGCAGAATTAAAATGAATGTCCAATAGTCTTCACTCCAGGGAATGAATGCAACTGTTAATACTGTTAATAGTGCAGGTCTGCTCTCCGCCGGGTCTGAAAGGGAAGCTATAGAGCTGTGCGGTCACAAATACCTGTGTGCCAATACCATGGGCATATTGTGTAAGCTAATGGAAGGACAAAGTGTCCTTCATCAACATATGCATCTGTGCTGTAACAGAAGTATGTCCATGTTAATAAATTGTTGCTTTTCATGTTCATCTTTTTCTAAATATTGATAATTCAAGCACAATGAAGCAAGCCAGACTGCAGGCATGTCTAGAAATATATTACATGCAGACTCTCCCAAAAAGCTGTTGAATCATTTGAAAAACATCAAAGCCACTTTATTTCACCATGTTTTGGGCTTGCTTTATCATTTGGTTGTATTAAAATTGTAAATCTATGAACAGTTTAAAACAAAAATAATGTTTTAAAATATTAAAGAAATTTCCTTAGTTTGGACAAGTTGCAGTCATGTGTTTCATCCATTTAAACCCCAGTACTTTAATGGAAAATATCACTAGTTTGTTTCCAGAATAACTTAAGAAAACATTTACAACAAAAGTAAACAAATTCCTAATGCGATAATTTTTATGTCTTACTACTAGTAGTAGTTCTTTTTCTCCCCCTCTCAGATACTAAAATTGCACGTCCTCTGCTGACTGATTATTGGCCCAAATTCATCTGACTACTCTAATGAACAGGGGTGGATTATTAATCATTGTCTCTTGGACTGATTACTGCTTGGCTGTTTCTCAAAGAATTACACATTAAATGGATAATGGAAAGGCTGCTGCCATGGATAAAAGACCATAAGAAATGGGAAGACACAGGAAAGACGGGGTCTAAAGGAAACCTGCAGCTTAAGTTCTCTTCCAACCCTGCATACCCGTAAGGGACAATCCATGTCTTCTCATGACTAGTTTAAGATATGCCAAGAGAATCAGCCCCAAGAGGTGTTAATTTCTTTGACTGTAAATGGAGTCTCCATCACTCACATGATTAACCCTCAGGCACCTAAAGCATGGTCAGTTGAATTCCATCCATGAGAGAGTCTTCTGTGCTACTTGTGCTACATAGAATCCTTTCACAAAAGAAACAGGTAAAATGAGAACATAATTCTGTTCTAAGAAGTTATTTATTTATACATTTAACTTATACATTTCTTTAGCTTAAATAGAATAGGACAATATACCTAGAGGTGAGTGGAAATGCAGTTTTCTCATCAGCTATGATCTGAAGATTTGCAGGAAAGTGATTGCTTACAGTCATAAGCATTCTGTGACTATGGTAAAAACTGATCAACATGAATCTTTCATATTCACATAGAGGATTCATATGTAGATGTTACAAAACATAACAGGGACTTTAATCCCCGGTTTTCCAAAATTAATGCAAAAAAACTTGTGGAAAAAAAAGGCTAATTCAAGAAGCAATAGGATATGACACTCATCATTGCAATTTTACTAATAAATGACTGATAGTGGTTAATACTTTTGGATAAAGATGCATCACAGTGTCTAAGTTCTGCCAGGATTTTGATTATAGAAATTTCTTAAATCAAGATTACTGACTAATCTTTGCTGACATGATGTCTTTGTCTTTATTCTAGATTTCCAGGATTTTTGGGGTCATGCGTCCCAAGAGTTTGTTTTTCCTCCTGCTGTCTAGGCCTTGAGTCTGCCTGCAACATCACACTTTTCTGAGTGTTAAGTTTCTGGCCCTTCATCTGATTTCCCCGAGCTTATGATGCTCTTTTGTAAGGAAAAAAAAGGTTTACGAATACTTGCTAGGAAGAATGAAGTTCACCTTAATGTGGAGATTTGAAATGTTCTTAATAGTGCAGTCCTGTCTTTTACTCACGCTAGCCCTGTTGAGCCACTCACCTCTGTTGGACACTGCATGTTGAGATATGATTTTATTGTACATTCCACACAGAAAATTATCGCCTTTAAACTCCATTCTTTATCCAATACTAACTGAAAACTGGGCTTCTGGGTTGCTGCTACAAAGTGGTTCTGAGGACAAGAAAGGACAAAGAATTACAACATTGTCTGCTAACATCCTTGAAACAGGGTATCACCCTGAAAGAATAAATGCCTACTGATACAAAGCCTTTCTTCCTCCTCTACAGTCAACACCCTAACAATTAGTCAGGCTCATATCAACCCAGAAATACAATTCAAATGATACATTTGTATAGATCATGAAAGCTCATTACTTGTTCAAAGAGGTTTACATATAGAAAGGGAGAATATGAATGTCGTATTTTTTGGAAAACCATTCAACATTCAAGACAGAAAACTCTACTCATTCTATCCCCACTCTTGTTGGTCTCACTGTAATAATAATTTATAATTTGGCTGGAGGAGAAATGTTAGCCAAACATACATCTACTTTTCTGTCACGAAGATGTAGGGAGTACTCTCCTTACCTGCCTTTACAGCCTCCATGACAGATATGCTTGATAGCCATATGCTTGGTAAACTGGATTTCTGAACAGCTATAGGATGTCTTTTAAAGCTCTGACCCAAGGGGATAAATTTGTTTTTAAACTGCTGTAGTGAACAATAGTTATCAAATTAGCCAAAAGCCCCAAACAAGAAAACAACAGAAGAAAAATAATTTACAAGTATTTGCTATTAAGATTTATTATGGCTCCCAAGATAGTCTGCAATAAGAAGATGCTCTCTTTTTTCAGGTCGATGAAAAAGCAACTAAAAATCCCACAAAACCTTAAGCTGATGAGAGTAGACCTCTTTGAAAAATGTTATTTTTAAAGATTAGCAAATCAATATATACATCAATAACTGCTTACACCCCTAATATTACAGTTTTCCTGTTTATTTTTAACTGACAAAGTTAAGCATGAGAAGGCTTTTATTTTAATTCTGGTATATGGGTGATACACTAACATGGTTTATCTCTTGGTAGCAGTTTTTTAATGAAAATATCAACACCAATGTGATTGTGATAGTCTAGACTCAAGCCTTATTTTGTAATGTTGTACAATAAATTCTTCATTCAGTACGTGGTTGCTTAGTAAAGACTGAAGTACAGTTAGCCTGAATTTAATAGCTAGGTGTTCATCTGGAGTGAATCATTGACTTTGATGACTTTATTGACATGAATTGATTCACTTTGGATTTATGGATAAGTAATTTAGATTTCAATCTAACCTACAAAATGTATTCTAAAAACCTTATTTACACACTCAGGAAGGGGAGGGTGGGACAGAGGAATTAACCTCACAACTGTAAGCATGTAACTGAAGCATATAAGGTGTAAGCCTAATCTTTCTACAGATTCTCTGGAATTGTAGGAGAAGAGTAAATGCTGCATCAGCCTTAGGAAGCATCTGTTTGTATTCACAGATGATACACAAAGCTCAGAATGAAGTGTCATAATGTAAGTATCTTGGTCAGATGCTTAAATTTAAATGGTACATTTTATTCACATCATAGAAACTATTGGCTGAGTGAATACTGAACTTTGATGCTGTAACTCAGCCTTACACTTGGATGTTTATTGGATGTTTGTAAGTACATTTACTCATCTCTGGACCTGTCACTTCATTCTCTATACGTTCTAACATTGTAGCTCAAGCTCTGAAATAAAGGCTGTTCATTGCAGGAATCATTCACTCAAAGTAATTTAAATTGAGCATTAAGGTAATTTTTTTATAATGTAAAAACAGCTTTGACATTGGGAATAAACCCTGTAGGATATGCAAAAAAAAAAAAAAAAAGTATTACTAATGGAAGAGACTTGTTATATCATTTAGATACTCTTTTCTCAGTTAAATAATGTTCTCAGTGTTTGGAACTGTATGTAGTTTTAAATATCCTGTGTATACATTGCAGCAATTAATAATCCAAATATTGGAACGTTATTAGTATTTTGGGAAGATCTCTGCTAATATCAAATACCAGAGATCATTATCCTAAACAGAATTTAAAGAGCTGAAACCAGAAAATACAAGTCTTCATTCTTTTCAAGTGTGTTTGTCACTGAGCACTAGACATATGCTGTATTTCCTCTGAATGTCATTAAATTACATGCACATAGTCCTTGGAATGACCTGGGGAATGCACTTCATCTACAT
>WAAD01022823.1:29521-48308 GCA_013389945.1 Fregata magnificens
TCCATAGTCATGTAAAATTTTAATTACTTTGCTCCTCTTAATATATTTTTTATTACATTCATAAGGATCAAAGAGCATCCTCTGTTGGCTAATACAACACCTGATTCTGTTGTGCTACTAGCTTAATGTAGCCTTGTGAATAGGGTAACTGACGGTGTTATGAAAGGGTATGGGTTCAGTTCCTGTGGAGGATTTGCTTTCATTAAAATTTCTTTTATTAACAGCTATCTTCTTGTTACTGGGATGTGACTAAATTAATTTTTAGTTTTAAATTATTTTTCTTACATTTCTAATTGGTGTATCCAGAAGCCTGGGAGCATGAAAACAATAAGGAAAATATTAGAATAACAAAAGAGATCTCTNTTCAAGATGAAATGTAGGAAAGGATTACCTTAAGCTGTGGTGAATTAGTTCTGGATGATCAAGGTCAGTCATGATTATCTGGTGTGTTTGATTATGATCATTCCTTGCTGCATAGGCCTAACTATTATCTTATTTCAATGCTCCTTCTTCCAGGCCAAGAGTTAAAGACTCAAAAAGGCCTTTCAGGTGCGTAAGCAGGAGCATTTACCTACCACCACAAATGTAAATCTGTTGTACCATCATCTCACACACAAGGTGTAGTTCTAATTGCTTCACCTCAAAAAAGATATTGTAGAATCAAAAAGATTCAGAAAAAGGACAAAAAAGGTGACAACACTTAATGGAATTACTTTCATTTACTTACTTAAAATATGGTCAAACTGTAGAACTCCTTACCACAGGATACCTTAGATGCTAAAGAAATTATATAAACCTAATGAGAAATTGAACACATTATTAGAAGACAAATCCACAATATTTACTAAACTTCTAGGAACTTATAGGAACTACGCTGGCTCAGAAAATCCCAGACCTGGTGGACCTGGCAGTGTTAGGTTAACGGTTAGATTCAATGATCTTAAAGGTCTTTTCTAACCTAAACGATTCTATGATTCTATGATTCTAATATATTTGAAAGTATTAGAGCAAAGTGTCACTACATACATTTCTACAGTTATGCTTCTTTCTAGGCATCTACTTTTAAATGTCATTGGAGACAAGCTGTGGTCTGTACCAGTACTGCTGTTCTATGTGTCTTAAACAGGCCTTAGATGCACCATTTTTCACAGACAGGAAGGCTGCCTCATGTTCTACTAGAAGATAGCCAGCTATCTACCAAATATGAAGTAAATCCAGACTTAATCATATGTGAAACACACAGCTTGCTCCACATGTAGCCACAATGTACTTGTACAAGCATGTCCATGACAATACTGAAGTCAGGGACATCAGAACCTTGAAGACTCCTTAACTCAGCAAGAAAGAAAATAATATTCTCCTTTCCTGTTCACGTTCCTGTCTCTTTCTGTATCATCTAATAACACCTGTAACTCTTCTCCTAGGGATTCAGCTGTATGTGACTCAAGGCTTTTGATATTTTGATATAATTTTGATTCAAACTTCCACAAAAATTGCCAAGTTGTGAAAAAGGACTGTGAGAAAGTACATAGAATAGAGCTATGCAAGATGAGAGAGCTAAGACTGCTGATACAGGGATAGTTAGCAGTTCAAGGATAGAGGAGGAAAAACACTGACATGAAAATATATAAAATCCTAAGAAAAAAACAGTGAGTCAGAAGACAGCAGCTCAGCAGCATTGAGTATCAGCCCATTCAAAGGAGCAATGGAGGCTGACCTGTCTGACCTGGTTGATAACTGTCAAGCCTGCAAAGACCCTTCAACTACTTTATGGAAGGTGGTGAACATATTGATGGATAGCTAAGTTACTCCTTTGTCCTAAGTATCTATCATGTGTGTTAGTCATAGATATCTACCTCATACTTCCAACCTGTGTCTAAAGAAACTTTGTGGAATCTCTTCGCATGAAGTGAAAGGTGCCCAGAAAAAGTGACCCAGAGAGGGAGAGCTACAGTATCTTTTGAACGCATTTCACACTCTGCAGGGAACTACATCTTGTTTGATCCTTCAGACATTGACTTTCCTCATGTGCTCATTAATTCATAGCAACTGATTTCTTAGTATAAAAAAGGAAAATAAATAAACCAAACACTTCCATTAATTTTAAATTCCATTTATCTAGACCATTATAGGACTTGTTTCTTGTCCATCTTGGTTGTAACAGAAAATTTTGCCTGATTTGTAATTCACATCATTAGTCTTCTTTCAATCCTGAGAAATGCCGTGAGTTCAAAATCTGACTTGTTCCACTGCATATAAATGTTAATTTTCATCCCATTGCCTATAATAGGATGCAATTATTTTGCAATTGCAAATACAGTTTGGAAAAGCAATGACTACTGAATTTAAGAATGATTTGAACCTTATCTCTGTGGTGAGTTCACAGGCTGTCTTTCTTTTGATGACAGAAATTGCTCTTATAAGTAAAATAGTGATCTTTGTGCCTTTTCTTATTTGAAGGTACTCTCCTTTTTTCTGTTTTGGATCTAGCAGCTGCTTTTGATCATCACATGCAGTATTACAGAATCCTTCTAGAAAAATAACAAATGGTTTATTTCAGATAAGTCCCATTTCATGTTTAGATCAATATTCATTAGATTATGTTCTGTTTTCTATTTAGACATTTTAACTGGGAGATACTCTAAAAAGAAGCAGTTTGTCCTGTCACACGTGTATTGTATTTTAAATATATCTCTGCAGTTTGGATGACATTTAGAGTAATATTTTATCNTATACCAGTACAGTTATCAGAATGTCTTCACTAATAGATGTTAACTAATTCTGAGGGTTGGGGGGCGACTGCTACTGTATTTATTACCTCATTTTTTTAAATAAAAGTACATAAAGTAATTATGCAAGCAAGTATTGGCTGCTCAACTGTGTCATGTTCCATCCTTAGAGTTGGTTCAAACAGATTTCTGAAAGGTTAGAAGAACTTTTGTATGTCTGTTTCAGCCTTGATGAACTATGTGCCATGCCACAAAGTTAGACATGTTAACACTGTTATTGATTCTGAGTGATGGTCTTATAACAGATACTCAGAAACTCTCTTTTGGCCTTTGACACAGCAATGCAAATCAACCCCTAATTCACTGTTATCAATCAAAGGAACATTACTTCAGGACAGCTTGCTGCATCATGTCATTTTGCCAGCAGTAGATCACAGTTTTAAGTATCTGGTGGTCCCAGGATTCCCTGCTGATCACAAGAACACTTGAGGCTCACTAGTGAGTTTGATATGAAGACAGTACTGATTTATATTAGACTCTCAAACATTGCTTAGACTTCCAGGTTCAGATGTGCAAGGAAAATTCTGCTTTCCTCAGCTTAATTTTCTTTCTACACACAGCATTTCATTTTCCATATAGAATATGTAGAGTTTCAATTAACTACAATAGTAGCTTTAGGTTTTATCTCTTCCACAGTCTAAATGATTAAAGATTAAACTCTCTCCCTGGAGAGATCAAAAGTGTGATTGCGTATTTGTCTGTCTTCTGCAATCGATATGAGTTAAACAGGAAGCACTTTTTCCTTTTCTTGCTGAGGAATGTAAAACAGTGGATTTGAAGCCAGTAGACCTCAGTCAAGAGTTAGTAAACTCCATCCTAGTACAGAGACCTGGAATGCACGATACTGCTCTTCACTAGCTAGTCCATTGTAGAAATGCACTGACTTAAGAGGAAAACTAAGTTACTCAAAGCAGCCGCTTCTGTTGATTATCATTTAATATTTTCCCTAGGACTTTTCATGTGATTCTCTAACTTATATATTTAATATGAAAGTATACTCCTCATATTTAAAATTCTCTGAGGTTTGATTCCTAATTATTTTTAGATTTCTCATCCCTTCTTTTATGTCATTACAGTTTTGTCAGAACTTTGGTGGCCTAGCCACCTTATAAGTGTGATTAAATATCTGAAATGTTTGTTTCTTCAGGGTCATATATAAACTTGTCATCTTTTTCCATATATCAGACACCTCTGGACATGATCAGTGTTACACAATCCATTGCAGATGTTCATTTATGTTAGTGGTCTTGTGCAGATATGGCAGACTCTATCTGTCCTGAGTTTTTAAGTTCCTGAAGAGTCAATGAGTCTACTTATCCCCAGAGCTCATCAGTCTTTGGGAAACTTTCACATACCAGCTTCTCAGCAGGTGCATTTCCTCTCTTTGGCCTGTTGCTTTCTGGTAAGTAGTTCTCTATCCACACCTGCAGACACTCGTAGAATCCATTCTATACACACAAAATTACACAGGATTTTTTATGACATTTGCAGAGTATAGTTCTGAGAAAAAATAACAGGGAGAGGTGAGCTCTTTTCTTCCTACTCCCTGATTTTTACAAAATTTCTGGCCTCTGCAATGAAGCTGTCATCCAATGAGTACCAATATCTTTTGCAATTATATCTCAGTGGGAAACAGTTTATCCATTCATGCAAAAGCACTCAAGACTTAAGAAAATACCTTAGTCATCCCTCTGAGGAAATGGAAACTTTTCAAGTTGCTATTTTTCTTTTCAATTAACACCTACTGAGGCCCAGAATATTTCTGTAGCGAGGGCTCTTACCTGGGGTATGGATGATCCAGGTGTGATTCAGTTCTACCTGATCCAGATCAGAGATTTCAGCCTCTACGATTCCAGGTATGTATCATATGTCAGATTACTAACATCTGTCCTGTTGAAACAGTTGAATTTTCTCTAAATAAGTATTTGATGAGTTAGAAAAACTAGTCAAGTAATTCAAACAACCAACTCGGAAGGATCATGTTAAAACCCTCACCAATGTCATAATGAGTGGGCTGCTGACAACATAAGCATCAGCATAAAACGATCCTTCTCCGAGTATGTTATACATCATATCTTTTCATATTGTGCCTACTTTATGAACGCAGGGATTATTATTAACATTGTTATGATTAATAATATCAACATTACTATTAATAATATAGATGTTATTCCTAGTATTCTGAATTCCCTGAAAGAATCCTGAGTTGAAATAAGTTGCAAAGCTAATTGTATCTATTTTGAAGCTATAGAAATAAAAATAAGGATCAAGAAGGTCTAGAAAGCAGGAAGATAAGATTGTAGAGTTACTGATAATGGACTTCTGATGAAGGCGTGAGTTTTATGGGTGAGTTACAACACAAAGTAAAAGGATGGTGAGCTGAAAAATGAAGAAGAGGTATGGGTCAACCTCGCATATGTATTCAGCAAAGATTCTGAGGTCACACAGAATAGCAAAATGATACAGTACTAAGATTTACATTAGATGATTATGGTATGTGAGACTAAGTGTTACCTGAAAAGTAATTCTACCTGTTGATGTAGCTGTAACCACAGAATAATATCTATCTGAGCTAATGACCTTTGAGGTGTTTTCACTACATAAATATTTTATTTATTTAAAGATAACTTTTAATTTTAAGTCAAACTTTACAACAGCGGAAGCTGAGAAAACTCCACTTTAAGGATATAATACAACAGTTCTCTATGGTTTTCAGTGGAAACAGCCTATCATATCTGAAAAGTCAATAAAAGTTGAACTTCTTTTTCCTTACTAGCATATGATTATGTCCACAATGTTGCAATGTTTGGCCACAATGCTGATTGACTCTCCCCAGAAAGAATGCTTAATGATAAATTCATAATCTGAAAGAAAGAAAACAATCACTAAGAGTGAAATTGTAGAAAATATGATTTGAAATAAAATATTGTCTCTTCTAACAAATCATATTTTAAATTAAAATTGCATGCTGGACTTTTCAATACAGTGTATTCCTCTCAGATTTTTTGTTTTCAGTGATTAGAATTACTGTCAGCTGTTATTCACAGCAAATAGTGAAATGCTATACAGATACTTGAGCATTTAGGAATTGCTGGAGAGTCAGCTCAGTGATCTCATGGGAGCAGTAACCTACCAAAAGGAAAAGATGAAAATGAACACTCAAAATGTCATGCTGCTAAACAGCAAACCCCATCTTGTTGCAGCTGCAGAACAGCATTTTGGACACAGTCCATTTATCTCCCCTTGCAAATGACTGAGAGAATGCAGCTGCTGTCCAACATGTTTTCTACTGGGACCATTTGTATATCAGGCTATGCAGTAAAGAAATTAAACAAATAAGTGTTAAAGGAACTGGGCCAGGTTTACTTCTGATTGAACACCACACATTTCAATTTGGCTCTGCTAAAAGTTTTTTTGTTTTGTTTTGTTTTATAGATACTTTTAGTTTGTATTGTTGTCCCTATTGTTCATACTCTTCAATATGGCAAAAAGGAGCTACAAATAATTCTAGCAAGACATCTAACTGATGTTCAGTCACAGAAAACTTTTTAGCCAGATTATAGGAAGCCTTTGATCTGAAAACTTCTAGTTACATTCTACCTCAGAGAAAAATAAAGCAAGCAGTTGTCCTTTTTCATCAATGCACTACCTGACAAATATAAAACAAAAATGGACAAAACATCTGCTGGTGTCAGCCCAATCAGCAGAACTAGATTAATGTAATGTAGAACATTCCCTTTCAGCTATATGTATCAGAGCTGTTATATTTTATCAGAGCAATTATTGCCATATAGAATCATAGAATCATAGAATATCTCAAGTTGGAAGGGACCCGTAAGAATCACCTAGTTCAACTCCCTGCTCCTCGCAGGGCTACCTAAAAGTAAACCACATGACTAAAAGCGTCATCCAGATGCTCCTTGAAATCTGACAGGCTTGGTGCCATGACCACTTCCCAGATGAGCCTGTTCCAGTGACTGACCACTCTCTCAGTGAAGAACCTTTTCCTAACGTCCAATCTGAACTTCTCCAGATGCAGCTTCATTCCATTTCCTCGTGTCCTATTGCTGATCACCAGAGAGAGGAGATCAGCTCCTCCCCCTCCACTTCCCGCCTTGAGGAAGTTGTAAACTGTGATGAGGGCACCCCTCAGCCTTCTCTTCTCCAAGCTGAACAAGCCAAGGACCTCAGCCATTCCTCAAAATCTTGCCCTCGAGACCTTTCATCACCCTGGTCACTCTCGTTTCAAACACTCTAATAGTTTGATGTCCTTATCTGGAGGCGCCCACAACTGCACACGGTACTTGAGGTGGGGCAGCACCAGTGCAGTGTAGAGTGGGACAATCACCTCCCTCAACCAGCTAGCTATGCTGTGTGTGATGCAACTCAGGACACGGTTGGCCCTTTTGGCTGCCAGGCACACTGTTGACTCATATTCAACTTGCCATCAACCCAAACCCCCACATCTCTTTCTGCGGTGCCTCTCGTCCCTCAGTTTGCACATATAACCAGGATTACCCCATTCCAGGTGGAGAATCCAACACTTGCTCTTGTTAAATTTCAAAGGGTTGGTGACTGCCCAGCTCTCTAGTCTATCCAGATCTCTCTGTAAGGCCTCTCTGTCCTTGAGGGAGTCCACAGCTCCTCCTTTTGTCTAGTTTGGAGTAAAGGAGGCTGAGGGACGACCTCATTGCTCTCCACAGCTTCCTGAGGAGGGGAAGTGGACAGGGAGGTGCTGATCTCCCTGGTATCCAGTAATAGGATGTGTGGGAATGGTTCAAAGGTGCATCAGAGGAGGTACAGACTGGACATTAGGAAGCATTTCTTTGCCAAGAAGGTGGTTAAACACTGGAACAGGCTTCGTAGAGAGGTGGTCAATGCCCCATGCCTGTCGGTGTTTAAGAGGCACTTGGACAATGCCCTTAATAATATGCTTTAACTTTTGGTTAGCCCTGAAGTGGTCAGGCAGTTAGACTAGATGATCATTGTAGGTCCCCTCCAACTGAAAATATTCTATTCTATTCTATTCTATTCTATTCTATTCTATTCTATTCTATTCTATTCTATTCTACTCTATTCTATTCTATTCTAATTTAGTGCCATCGGCAAACATAATGTACATTCGATTCCTGTATCCAGATCATTTATAAAAACATTAAAGAGCACTGGCCCTAAAATTGAGCCCTGGGGAACCCCACTGGTGACTGGCCACCAGCCTGATATAACCCCATTTACTATAACTCTTTGAGCTTGACCTGTCAGCCAACATATTATGGACTTGTCTAGCTGTATGCTTGTCGAGAAGGATACTCTGAGAGACGGTATCAAAAGCTGTGACAAAATAAAAAAACCCCACATCTACTGGCTTCTCTGGGTCAACTAGATGTGTGACCTTGTCATAAAAGGAAATTAAGTTGGTTAAGCAGGACTTTCCCTTCATGAACCCATTTTGGCTATGAACAATGACTGCATTGTCTCAAGTGTTTTTCAGTAACTCCCAGAATAACTTTCTCCACAGTTTTAACAGGCACAAAACATGCATGCAGGAGATGCACAGTATCTGCCTTTGCTTTTCTTCAGGGGTAAAATAGGCACCTGGCAGCTCATTCATGCTTTCTCCCTCTCTCTCTATCCCTCTCTCTCCCCGTAAACACATAATATGCACAGATGTGCAAGCACATACGTACATACATACATATGTACATTTTTTTCTGTTTCAACAAATGGAGCAGAAGAAATGACTATGATTTCAAGACAGAAAGCCCTGTGGTTTGAAGGAGTCATGTGATCTTGTTCATGTAGGTGGTCGAGGATCAAACTATTATTCTCCTAACTACACTCAGCAGGTGAACGATCTTAAAAAAAAGTTATTTCACAGCTCTGCATCTCTTTGCCCCTATGCACTTCATTTTCATCTCAGTGACTTGGACAGCAGCTTGTCACTTAGTTCAGGCTTGTTCTGTACGTAACATACTGAATACCTAATCTCTAAGAGTTACAGGTTTGCAAAAGATAAATATTAATATTGCCACACATACTGGTTCACATGTTTTTGATGGGTGGCCAGCTCTATTATTCATCCGGATTGAAGACTAACTTAGTTTTACGTTTGTTCACTCTACACCTCATGCAAACGATTCCCTGGAACTAAGCATTTAACAGCATCCCAAGGAGGGTTTTTTTTCCTCTACTTTCCATCAGCCTTTGCTAATCCAGAAGACTTGCCTCAATTTATTTCCCCTTTTTGAGACCACTGAAAATGTACCTAGATAAGCAGGTTACTTAGCTAGGCTTGGGTCATTTCAAGGTCCTGTCTCTCCACAGCAAAGGCTGTGAAATTTATTGAACTGCAAACAGCCCCAGACTGCTGGAAAATGAGGCTTGAAACTTCTTGAAACTGAGGCACCAGGCATCTCTGACACTGCTAATCACTGATCTACCAACTAATGCCAGGTGAACTGTGGAAGAGGTGTAATGGGTCTCTTTCTTACCCAGAACTAACTAATGCAGCTCAGTTACCTTCAGCAGAAGTAGGTTGCTTAATAGCAGCTGATGCTATGAATTGGCTTGCTTATTCCTGCTTTGCAGGTGGGTGCAGTGGGAGTGTGAGCTGGTTTACTCAAAGTAACACTGGAAAGCCATGGCTGCCTGTGGCAGAATTCTGATTTCCTAAGCTGAGCTTACTGCCCTAGACATGGAAAAAAATTCTTCACTTTTTAATGCCAATTTTCCAGTAACGCATATTATGAAAAAACAACAAGTTTCCCACAGTGTAAATATCTCTTTGAAATATCAGCAATACTTCTGACAGCTTGCTTTTTTCTAGTGTTTGAGCACATCCCATGCAGCATGCAGGTCCCTGTGTCACTGAGCTGTACAGGGCACCATCGTGGCTAGCAGCAGGGCACTGGCTCTGCACCAAGTGTGCAAGGTCTTTCATCTGGGGCTGCTCAGGCTTGCTCTGCCATGGAGCAGGGCTTTCGCTGGGATTACCTGCCAAAAGCAGCGGCAGACACAGCCCTGGTTTTACACAGAGAGCAACACCAAACTGTAGTGCTATGTACCGAGGCTGTACCGAGCAGCATGGGCTGGCAGGGGAGCAGAGCCCCAAGACGTAGGGACAGAGGGTGAGGCGTGGAGGTGGCCAGGCCTGGGGTGACAAGTGGCAGGGTGTAGGCTGGCCCTGGAGACACCCTGGCTGCAAACACCTCCCTCCAGACCAGCCTCATAGATGCAACCCTAGAGCTGGGCAGAACTCGCTCTTGGGGGCAGAAACAAAGAAATAGCAACTGGGCTACCTGGAAGGAGCCGTCAGCATTAACGTCCCATCGCCTCCCCAGCAAAGGGCTGTGTGGTCATACCCCAGCTCCCTCCAGACAGCCCCACCAACCCTTGGCTGCAGCAGACACCAGAGTGTGAAGGTGGGCGCAGCACCAAAGTCAGCCCAGGTGGGGATAGCAACGCCACTTGCACTGTTAGTAACACCGAGACTTTTCCTGTAGTCTTTACTCCTTTATTTTCTCTCTTTCTCTAATAAATAGACTGAAGCGACTAACGACAGCCTCCTGGTCTGCTTCAGCCCCTGTTTCACCAGCTCCTGGGGTGCTCACCTAGTGCAGCCAGCAGGGTTGCCTCTTGCAGGGCTGGGGAGAGTCCTGGGGGCTGGGGTCTCTCCTCTTTTGGGGGTGCCACAGCCCCCTGGGTGAGTGGTCCATGCCCCGGCTGGGAGTGCAGGGGTTGCAGCTGCAGCCCTGGGCAGAGCGACCTGCCGCAGCCACCTGCCCCGGCTCCTCCAGGGGTTGCTCCTGCTCTGTGGGCACAGGCATAGACAAGGGGTGGCTGGGACCCCCGTGGAGGGTGGCCTCCGACATGCTGGGTTGCTCCTCCACGTCAGGGCCTGCAGAGCTGCTGGGGGGGCCGGTGGGGGGGCGGGAGTCCCCCCTGGGAAGCGGTGGGGCTAGGGTTGGCCACAGAGCTGTCATTCTTCCCCCCGGCAGCTGGTCCTGCTGGCCCAGGTGTTGGCAGATCTCCCTGCTGCACAGGCTTGACAGCAGTGATGAGCAGGAGGATGAATATCCCCACGTGTTCTTGCAGGCAGCCCTGCACCAACACCTCCTAGTCCAGCCCACAGAGACACAGGTAGGCCAGCATGGTGTCCTCTGCTGCAGCCACCTCCCAACACTGGTCCTTGCAGAGTACCCCGAGCTCCTGTCACAGACATAGCAGCAGGGGCGGTCTTCAGCTGATGGCTCTGCGGGGCATGGGACATCAAAAATCAAATAATCCTCATCCAACTGCACTGAGGACAAGATGGCTGTCATCTGACTTGCACAGGGAGCATTTTGGCTTCTGCAGTGCCAAGCGCAGTGCACAGTCTAAGCAAAATTGGTGGAGGCAGGGTGACATGTAGGTGACGTCATCTTGATCGTCGCGGCAGATGGGGCAGCTCCACTCGCTCTTGGTGGCCATGCTCTCTGCGCACTGCAGTGGGCTGGGGAGCAATGAAGACAGGGAGTTGCTCCCTCTCACCAGCACTGCAGCAGTGGGTGTTGCGCGCTGCAAAAGGGAGAGAGGCCATGGTCATTCGCTGTCCTGGAGAGGGGAGGAGAGGAAGAAATGCCCAGGTCCCTCGCGAAGGACACCCTCCCAGCCCCTGGCTTGGGCTGTGGGACCAGCAGCTCCCCCAAGCCCCATTGCCTGCCCCATGGCCACCGCAGGGGCGATGTTTCCCCGCACGAGTCTGTCTATAAAGAAATGCTTCCTAATATCAAGTCTGTACCTCCCCTGGCGCAGCTTTGAAACATTCCCACGTCTCCTATGTTGCGTTAAAGGCTAAAGTAGCCCAAGTTGTCGTTATAAGTCCAGTTGCGCTCAGTGCACTGAACTATCACGATTATGGATACGCAAATCGTTATAAGTCCGGTCACATTCAGTGCACTGAACTATCACGATTACGGATGCACAAATAACGTGATACACCTTCAGCCTAGTCGCGTTCCATGAACTACCACGGCTGCATTTAAAGGGTTTGGTTGCATTCCATGAGAACTATCACGGCTAGATTAATGAATAGTGCAGTTTATTAAAGCAACAGATACACAGGTTCTTTGGATTGCCGGGGATAAAATCACTGTCTGCAAAGCACGTGCAAATACCAAGACTATGAGTAATACTGCTTGGCTACAAACGCGTTAAAAGATGTAAAGCGACTCTATAGAGATTTCTAAGTTTCCCGGGGAGGCACTTGGTACGACCAAGTGTTCGAATCTTACCCAAAGGCGTCCTGATGTGGGAGTCAGCCTGTCGACTGATCCCAGAAGTCAGAGTGGTACACGACGATGGTATCTTCCCTAACATCCTCTCTCTCTTAAGCTATATTTATATTATTTTTTACCTTTCAGGTGGAGCTTGAGTGACTCTAGTCATACATATCTTTGTTATGAATGGTGTAAAACTTTCTCGCTTCGCTTTTAAAGGTATATACAAGAAAAATGCAAAGCGCAAGCTCAGTGAGGGGTGGCTGCACCTTGGAGGCGGGTAGGTTTTGGGATGGAGGTGTGTTTTGGTATTATAACGATATTATAATAAGCAAAGTTCACCAAAAGGACAGCATTTTGTCAAAACATGACAGACCGTTGGCCCAGCGTAGTGAATATGCAGCTTATCATTGTCCTAAGGTACTTTCAAGTTCCCATTGTTCCATGGTACCTTCAAGTTTCCATTGTTCTAAGGTACCTTCATGTTCCCATTTATCACAGAGCCTGGTCGCGGTGTCTCCACTCCGCTCCACGCTCCGTGCAGTTCCTCTTAGAGTCAGCACGCCAAGTTCCCCTGGTGTTGCTAACATCCAAGGTTGCAGGCCTAGGGAACTTCCGTGGAATGGATTCCTTGCGTGTCAGCCACACTCCACCCTGGATGCTTCTTCAATGCTGTACCTTTCTTTAAAATGTGAATATAAGTTTAATTTCTAGGTCACCTCTGGCAATTATTCCACATCCTATCACTGGATACCAGGGAGAAGAGATCAGCACCTCCCTCTCCACTTGCCCTCCTCAGGAAGCTCTAGAGAGCAATGAGGTTGCCCCTCAGCCTCCTTTTCTCCAAACTAGACAAACACAAAGTCCTTAGCTGCTCCTCATAGGACATGCCTTCCAGCCCTTTCACCAGCTTCGTTGACCTCCTCTGGATGCATTTGAGTACCCTAACATCCTTCTTAAATTGTGGAGCCCAGAACTGCATACAGTACTCAAGGTGAGGCTCTACCAACATGGAATACACTGGGATAATCTCTTTCGACTGGCTGGTTATACTGTGTTTGATGTACCCCAGGATGCGGTTTGCCCTCTTGGCTGCCAGGGCACACTGCTGACTCATATTGAGCCTGCTGTCAACCAGCACCCCCAGATTCCTTTCTGAAGGGCTGCTCTCCAACCACTCCTCTCCCAATTTATACTTGTGCCCAGCATTACTCCATCCTAGGTGCAGAATCCAGCACTTGGACTTGTTAAATTTCACGTCATTGGTGATTGCCCAATGCTCCAATCTGTCTGGATGCCTCTGCAAGGCCTCTTGTCCCTCAAGAGAGTCAACAGCACCTCCCAGTTTGGTATCATCAGCAAACTTTCAGCATTCAACTCTTGCATCCAGATCATTGATAAAAATATTGAACAGAATCAGCCCTAAGATTGAGCCCTGAAGAACACTGCTGGTGACCACTCACCAGCCAGATGTAGGTCCATTCACTACGACCCTTTAAGCCCTGCCATTCAGCCAGTTCTTCACCCAGCGCACTGTGTATTTGCTCATCTCACAGTTGGAGAACTTGTCCAGAAGGATGCTGTGAGGGACACTATCAAAACCTTACTAAAATCCAAAAAACCTGCTTCCACAGCCTTTCCTTCATCCATGAGGTGGGTGACCTTATCATAGAAGGATATGAAATTAGTTAAACAGGACTTTCCTTTTGTGAACCCATGTTGACTGTGCCTGATGATTGCTTCAGTCTTTAAATGCCTTTCAATAGTACCCAGTAGGATCTTCTCCATAATTTTTCCAGGAACTGAGGTGAGTCTAACAGGTCTGTAGTTTCCTGGGTCTTCCTTTATGCCCTTCTTATAAATTTAAATAACTTTGGCTAGCTTCCAGTCAGCAGGGACCTCCGCAGACTCCCAAGACCTTTGGTAGATGACCAAAAGGTGTCCTGCCATAACATCCGCTGGCTCCTTCAGAACTCTGGGATGAATTCCATCAGGCCCCATGGACTTATGAACATTCAGCTGATACAGGTGATCCTTTACAATTTCAGTGTCCACAAATGGAAAGTCACTGTTCCCACACTTGTGGTCCTCCAACTCATGGGACTAGCAGCTCAAGATCTATCAGTATTATTAAAGACTGAGGCAGAAAAAGCACTGAATGCCACTGCTTTACGTTCATCCCTATTAGTCAGGTGACCATCTTCAACAGGTATCGGTCCAATGTTTTCTTTAGACCTCCTTTTGCTATTAATGTACTTAAAAATGCCATTCCTGTTGTCAGATACAGCACTGGCCAGTTTCAACTCTAATTGAGCTTTGGCCTTTTGTGACTTCTCCCCGCATATACAAACCACAGCTCTGTAATATCTGTCCAATTTCTTTTTCCTCTTGAGCTCCACAAGGAGTTCCCTGTTCAGCCAAGCTGGTCTTCTGCCTCACTTGCTTGACTATCAACGCACCTACCCAGCTGCCCTGCTGCTGCCCCTCTGATCAGTGGTGCATGGGGGCTGCAGGGGAAACCCCGGGCAGAGCTGTCTGCAGGCAGCGGAGGGTGACAAGCAGACGGACAGTGTCCTCTGCACACTGCTCTTGCCAGAGGGAAGCCCTCCTTTTTGCTCACGGAATTTCTGTAACAAGTGGGAAGGAGCCAGCCCACCAAGGCTTGCCCTCCGCAGAGCTTGTATGTCAGAGTAGGTGTGCCCCATGCCTCAGGAATTCTTCCTCTTTAATTGGAGACCACTCTTGTTTCCTGTCTCCCAGCCCCTTTCAGGAAATATCATACAGCGTTGTTAAATCAAACACATCATCAGTGTTAAAGACAGAGGCAAAGAACGCATAAAACATCTCTGCTTTGTCTGCATCCCTATTTGTGAGGTGACCAACCTCATCAAGTAACAGACCAATGTTACCTCTGATCCTCTTTTTGCTGTTAACATATTTTAAAAAGCCCTTTTTGTTGTCCTTCACAGTGCTGGCCAGCTTGACCTCTAATCGAGCATTGGCCACATGAATTTTCTCCTTACAGTGGCAAACAGCATCTCTGTAGTCCTCCCATGTTGCCTGTCCTTGCTTCCAGTGTCCATACACTTTCCTTTTCTGCTTAGGTTCTAGAAGAAGATCCCTGCTCAGCCAAGCTGGCCTTCTTCCCTGCTTGCTTGACTTCTAACACCTTGGAGTTGCCTGCTCCTGCGCTCTTAAGAGACAGCTCTTAAAAAGTGACCAGCATTCATGGACCCCAATACGTTCAAAAGCACATTCCCAGGGGACCTTACTAACTAGCTCCTTCAGCAGCCCAAAGTCTGCTCTCCCTGTATCCAGGGTAGAAATTTTGCTGGCAGTTTTTCTCCTCTCACCTATGATTTGAAACTCAACTACTTCATGGTCACTGTGACCAAGACAGTCACCAATCCCCACTTCGCCCTTGAGTTCCTGTTTACAAACAACAAATCTAGGAGGGCACTCTTCCTTGTTGGCTCCCTTAGTACCTGCACCAAGAAGTTACTTCAATGGGCTTCAGGAGTTTCCTGGACCTGTTTGTGTCTGCTGTATGATATTCCCAGTTGACATCTGAGAAGTTAAAATCACCCGTAAGGACAAGGACAGCTGATCTAGAGATATCCCTTAATTCCTTGTAGAATAATTCATCAGTGTCATTGTCCTGGCTGGGTGGTCAATAGTAGACTCCCACAACAACACTCGCTTTATTTGCTTTCCCCTTCATCCTCACGCAGAGACTCTCAACTGTGTCACTACCAACTGCAAGCGCCATACAATGCAACCCCTCCCTTCCATACAGCACCACCCCCCCACCTTGCGTGCCCTCCCTGTCCCTCCTGAAGAGACTGCAACCGTCCATCACAGCCCACCAGTCACAGGACTCATCCCACCAGGTTTTGCTTATGCCAATTATGTCATAGCTCTGCGACTGGGCGAAAGTTCTAGTTCCTCTTGTTTATTATTTTTATATATAATATATGATAGTATAGTATAATATGTAGTATTATATAGAATAATGTATTAATATGCTAAATTAATATATCAATGTGGATTAATTACTATTATGTGTTTAGACAATTATGTAATTTTATATATAATATATTAATATATTATGTTATATTATATATTCTTTCTGAAGTCGCAATGCTTTAAGCTTTGTGCTTTCAGACTACCTAAAGTATTTCTGAAACTTGAAGTTAAATACATATTTAGGGATTTTTCTGTGGAACACAGCCAGTGCTAGTCACCAGACTAAAGAAAACTGTTCTTTTCAAATTGGACATGCCTTAGATTTTCCAGGGAACAAGCCATTGATTAGTGGTCAAGAAATCACTGCAAAAAAAAGGTTTGATTTGTTGCTAGCTTGTGAGAAAGAAAATGGTATCCTTCAAAATAAATTTTGTGAATATTGTTCTTTTTAACCAAAATGCTTATTTTTTATTTTTAAAGGGATGTATAAATAGATCTGCTTATGAATGTAACCTAGCTATAACATGTAATTTAGATGTCTCCCAAAGTTTGTCCCATCCATAAATTGAAATTTTTCATGGAAGTTTGCTTTAGTGTGAACATTCTTATTCCTGAAATAAGTTCTACCCATTACCTAGATATCCATACAGTGTGGAGCAGTCTTGTGCTGATTAAAGAAAAAGTGGTTTACAGTCTTCTCAGTGGCGGGTTTATTTATCTACAAACCCACTGGCCAAATTATCCCTTTAGCCATTGAAACTGACTGTAATAAGTAATTCTCTCTGACAGTAGAGATAAAATACCTAATGCTAAGTAGATTTGACCATTTACTGACACCCTTGATAACCTCCCACTCATGAAACCAAGCAGATGTTTCTGCTATGTTATCCAAAGGGTACCTTATAAATATTTTTTTTGCTCTGAATCAGGAGCGAAGTCTGGCTGTGTAGAGGTCCATGCACTCACTGGTGGGTTCCAAGAATAAACAGTGACTGTACTGATGTAGCTTTCAAATGGCATTCTCAGGGTCGTAGGCACAATAGACATTTTTTTGTGGCCCCTCTTTGTTTCATAGTATTTCTCTTCCATCCTGTCTCATACTAGAGTCAACAAAGCAGTGAGGATACTGTGTTGATATGCCAACTCACTTCAGTGAAAGTAATGAATCTTTATCTGAATAGGCAAGTAAAAATTGCAACAGCTCTTAGGTATAAACTCTGTCTTCTGTAATACTTAAATAATAAAAAGACTGCAGTAAAAAAAGAACATTGCTAGTAGCAATGAAAATATTATACAAATATAAAAGAATAGATTGAACATGAAATAAAATACAAGCAGAAAAGCTGACATGTGAGTTAGAAAAAGTGGAGAAGAGTGTAAAGGGACACATTATAAGATAGCTATGTAAGACAAACCCATAAATGATCATACATTTTATAAGGACAGAGGCATTTCTTAAAATGAAAGAATTCAATGAATACAACCAAATAAAATCCATAAGGCCTTCTTGAATTAATAATAAAGTTTTCCCTGCAGCATCTGCAATACTGTGATATATACCATTTGTTCATAGCAAATGCTTTGTATACTAAGTTCTCTAGTTGAATCATTTTTGGGAAAAATCCAGATTTCACAACTGAGCACTTCAGTGCTGAATTACTTTTCCAGCAAGTCTATGTGAGTCAAGGACACTTAATGTACTTATAGGATATTTTACTTATTCTAGTCAGCGCTCTAAGAACGGTTTATTCATCTTCATGAACCAGTTTAAGACTAAAAGGCATAGAGAAGAACTGGAAACAAATCCTCCCTTCTTCTTCCTACATCACCCTTTTTCCATACTAGAGAGGATGAAGCTGGCACTTGTGCTTGGCAAGTCTGGCACTCTTGTCAGCACACGCAGCCAATTTTGGAATTAAAGATGGAGTTTCTTATTCCCACCACACCGCCATTTTACTCCCACCATTGGGAAGAAGGTGCTTGACTGTCCCAAAACAGCAGAGAGAAATCAGTTAAGATCTCAAGCTAAGCATATTTCTAGCAATTAGGTATTATTTACGAATATAAAAAATGAGGTAGTTCTGCTGCCTCATTACTTAATTATTTATATACAGCTATCTTAAATTTTTCATGAAGATATGATACTGTAATAACGGTGAACATAGAAATAAATATAACCTGATTCCAAATATGAAGGTGGCAAATGAAATTGTCAAAAAGTAAAAAATCCTGTATAAAAACTTCTCATTGAAATTGCTAAGAAACTGTGTACTGTGAGGCAAGGAGCAGGTCACACAGAATCATAGAATCATTAAGGTTGGAAAAGACCTCTAAGATCATCAAGTCCAACCATCAACTAACACCACCATGACTCCTAAACTAGGCCCTGGGGTGCCACGTCTACACCTTTTTTGAACGCCTCCAGGGATGACGACTCCACCACCTCTCTGGGCAGCCTGTTCCAATGCCTAACCACTCTTTCGGTAAAGAAATTCTTCCTGATGTCCAGTCAAAACCTCCCCTGATGCAACTTGAGGCCATTCCCTCTTCTCCTATCGCTAGTTTCTTGGGAGAAGAGACCAACACCCGCTTCACCACAACCTCCTTTCAGGTAGTTGTAGAGCGCGATAAAGGTCTCCCCTCAGCCTCCTCTTCTCCAGACTAAACACCCCCAGTTCCCTCAGCCACTCTTCATAACACTTGTTTTCTAGATCCTTCACCAGCTTCGTTGCCCTCCTCTGGACACGCTCCAGCACCTCAGTGTCCTTCTTGTAC
>WAAD01022824.1:0-35802 GCA_013389945.1 Fregata magnificens
AATTGAATTAAATGAAATTAAATGAAAGTATGAAACTATGAAATGAAAGAATGAAACGGAAGAATGAGATAATGAAATTATGTAATGAAATGAAAGAATGGAATCAAGTAATGAAATGAAGAAATGAAACAATAATTAAATGAAATAATGATTAAAATACTGAAATCATGAAATATTGAATTGAAAGAATGAAATGAAATGAACTAATGAAATGAAATGATATCACAAAGTGAAATATAGAAATGAAATGATGTGAAAGAATGAAAAGAAATGAAATCATGAAAGAATGAAATCATGAACTGAAAGAATAAANAATGAAATGATGTGAAAGAATGAAAAGAAATGAAATCATGAAAGAATGAAATCATGAACTGAAAGAATAAAATAGTGTAAGAATGAAAGAATGAATTGAAAGAATGAGATGAAATGAAATGAAATAAATGAAAGAATAATATTAAATGAAATGACATGAAGGAATAAAACGAACTGAAATGTAATGAAATGAACTAATGAACTAATGAAATGAACTAACGAACTAATGAAATATTGAAATATTGAATTGAAAGAATGAAATGAAATGAAAGAATATAATGAAATAAAGAAATGCAGTAATGCGATAATGAAATGAAAAAAAGAAAGGAAAGAATGAATTCAAGAAAGAACAAAATAATGAAATGGCAGAATGAAATAATGAAATTAAAAATGAAATAAAGAAAGAAGGAATTGAAAGAATGAAATGAAATGAAATTAAATGAAAGAATGAAAGAATCAAATGCAATAATGAAATGAAATATGAAACAAAAGAAGGAAATGAATTAACATAAGGAAATGAAATGGAATTAAAAGAAATTATGAAATAAAGAAATGAAAATGAAGGAATGAAATAATGAACTGAAAGAACGCACTGAAAGAATGAAATGAAATGAAATGAAATGAAAGTATGAAATTCGTGTGACATGAAAGAATGAAAAGAAGGAATTAAATGAAAACAAATAATGAAATGAAATGAAACAAAATAACAAAATTAAATGAAAGATTTAAATTAAATGAAATGCAGAAATGAAATGGAAGAATGAAATGAAAGAATGAAAAAATGAAATTAAATTGAATTAAATTAAAGAATTAAACAAAATTAAATGGAAGTATGAAGTGAAATTATGAAATGAAAGAATGAAACAAAAGAATAAAATTATGTAATGAAATAGAGTGAAATAAAGTAATGAAATGAAGAAATGAAATAATAAATAATGAAATGAAATAATGAATAATGAGATATTGAAATATTGAATTGAAAGAATGCAATGAAATAATGAAATGAAATGACATCATGAAGTGAAGTTCACTGAAGAAATGAAATTAAATGAAAGAATGAAAATAAATGAATTTAAATCATGAAAGAATGAAATCATGAACTGAAAAAATAAAATACTCTAAGAATGAAAGAATGAAAGAATGAATTGAAAGAATGAGACGAACTGAAATGAAATGAAGATAAGTGAAAGAATAAAATGAACAGAAACACATGAAGGAATAAAATGAACTGAAATGTAATGAAATTAAAGAATGAAATGAAATGTAGACATGAAATGAAATGTAGAAATGAAATGAAAGAAAGAACTCAAATGAAATTAAGTAAAGGAATGAAATTAAAAGAGAGGATCAAAAGAAATGAGCTAAAATGAAGAGTGAAAGGAAATGAAAATAAATCAAAGACGGAAATGAAAAGGAACAATGAAATTAAATGAAAGAATGAAATTGAATGAAATAAAGTATGAAATGAAATTATGAAATGAAACAATGACCCGAAAGAATGAAATGAAATGAAATGAAATGAAATGAAATGAAATGAAATGAAATGAAGGAATGAAAGAGTGTAATGACATGAAAGAATGAAATAATGTGGTGAAATGAAATAATGAACTAATGAAATACTGAAATATTGAATTGAAAGAATGAAACGAAATGAAATGAAAGAATGTAATGAAAGAAATGAAAGGAAAGAAAAATGAAATGAAATTACATATAAGAATGAATTGAAATCATTACATGAAAGGATGAAAGAAGGAAATTAAAGACATAATGAAATAATGACATGAGAAAGACTGAAATAAAGAAACGAGAGTGAAATAATGAAAGAATGAACTGGAAGAATGAAATTAAATGAAATCAACTGGAAAGTAATGAAGGAATGTAATGATGAAATTAAATAAAATTAAATGAAACTAAATTAAAGAATGAAATGAAATGAAATGAAATGAAAGTATGAAATGAAAGAATAAAACAAGAGTATGAAATGAAGTTAAAGAAGGAAATAATGAAATTAAAGAAGGAAATAATGTAATGACAGGAAAAAATGAAATACTAAATAATGAAATAAAATAATGAAATAATGAAATATTGAAATATTGAAGTATTGACTTGAAAGAATGAAATGAAATGAAAGAATACAAGAACGAATGAAATGGAAGAATGGAAGAACGAAAGAATGAAAGAACGAGGGAATGAAAGAAGGACGTGCCCTGTGCCTTTCCCCACTGTGTGGTGTTTAGCTGCCTGCCAGGTTAAACCCCAAAAGCCTCTGGCCCCGCCGCCAACTCCACGCCCACCCTCCACCCTGCCTGCCATCTCAAGGCAAGGCGCTGCCTGGCAAATGCCAAAACAGCAGAAACGAAAGTTTGGCAGGTCTCCCAAAATTTGCCAGCACTGTAGCCTCTTATAGTGAGGGGGACCGATGCCTTTATGTTCCTCTAATGATGGAGTGGCAGTCTGGGGGGATTTTACATCTGCTAGCTTTGGCGGATACTGGAGCTGAAGCTTCTGTATTACGTAGTAATATTAACAATAAAGAAGCCACATCACAGATCTGCGGGTTGGGGGGGAAATCCAACCCCTGCCTTCTTAGCTAAGGTTACCTTAACAATAGGAAATGCCACTCCATTGAGCACGACGGTGTTAATTCCCCAGTTAAAGAATATAGCTTGGGTGTTGATGTGTTGGCAGGGACAGATTAGAGAAATAGCAAATAAGGTGCAGCAAACAGTCCGGCAATTTCCTCTATCAACCACAATAAAACAGCTACAGACCTTCTCCGGACTTTTAGGATATTGGTGAGATTTTATGCGTCTGGTGGTATTAATGCGCCCTCTGCAGAAATTCACTAGGAAGAAGGTTGTTTGGCAGTGGAGCGAGCAACAAGAAGTCTTTAATGCCTGCAAAAATGCTTTGCTTGAGCACACACAATTATACACTCCTAGGTGAGGCTATCCTTTGGAATTAGAGGTAACGATTCTAGACGATATAGTCTTGTGGGGATTGTGGCAGATGACTGGGCCACAGAATCAGAACGAACCTGTAGGATTTGGGTCCAAGGCCAAAATTACAAAATTACAAGGCTCCGCTGTACATTACAGCCCGATGGAAAACCAAATTTTAGCGGTAGTTTGGGCACTACAAGAAACTGAATCACAGGCCAAGATAGCGTGACTGCACGCACAGCCATACCTATTCACGGGTGAGTTGCTGATGCTTCCTTTAGGGCCCACGCAGGGGTAGCTCAGGCAGCCATGCATTGGACATGGAAACATTATTTACAGCAATGATTTCTACTGTGAAAACCACATGGAACCACTCCACATGCCGCTCTTCTAGGAACTGTATCATTCAGTCATACGCTAGGTGAAGCTTTTTCCCTTGGAGATAGCCCTGTACCTCTTGTGCAGGAGGCTTCCCCTTATGACGAGTTAAGAGCGCAAAAAAGATGCCTGGTTTACCGATGGAAGTGCAACACATGGACAAAGTGCAACAATGGGACAAAGGCAATGAAGAGCAGTTGCGTATGCTCCGGTTCCAGGAATTATATTATGACAAACAGGTATACGGGCATCTAGTCAGTGGACTGATTGCAGCATCTCTTGCCATTCTGGAGGGGAAGGCACATTACTTCTACGCTGACAGTTGGGTTGTATGTAAAAGCCTTACAGGGTGGTTACCGTGCCGGACCCAAGAGGATTGACGTGTACAAAAATACCCTATGTGGGGGCAGATACCTGGCAACGACTGTGGCAACGTGTACAAAGGTATCCTTTAAAAGTAAGGCAGGTCTCGGCTCATTAAAAAGATGATTCGCTTAAGTCACGAGACAATAGGGAAGTAGATAACACGACCTCCGCCGAAGTACACGCTCAAGCTATAAATGCACATATAGCTTGTGGACATTGACCAACTCGTACTGTGCGCACGTGGGACGTGGCTCACAATCAAACCCCTCTGCCATGACGTATTTATAAAGCATGTGCACACAATTGTACTATTTGTAGACAGCTATATTTAAGGCCATTATATAGGCCATGGGGAAAGAGAAAACGGGGTCAGGGGGCCTTGAATACCTGGCAGGTCGATGCCAGCCCCTGTTGAGGGGGTAGCGATATGTATTCACTGCTGTAGATACAGTGTCAGGACTGGTTTTTTTGCTAAACCTACCAAATACGCTAATCAACATCGCACAATTGAAGCATTAGAACAACTCATTCATCAAGACGGACCTCCTCACAAAGTGACCAAGGAGCACACTTTAGTGGACGTAATGTCCAAGATTGGGCTCAAGGGCTTGGGATAGATTGGATATTCCATGTTGCCTACCATCCCCAAGCTAATGGCTGGATTGAAAGAATGAATGGGATGTTGAAGGAACAATTAAAAAAGCTAACCAGTACTAAAACTTTACAACATTGGGGTTCACATCTTACTAAAGCAGGTTTTTTGTTGACTAGCCAGAATATTCATAATCAAACACTCTATGATCATATTACAACACCTCTAGTACAAAACATGGTGAGGATTGAAATTCTTCCAGATGGTATCTCTCCCAGAATGTTAACTACAGGGGAAAGGGAATTGTTGTGTGGTGGGACCGCGACCCATTAGTCTAGACGTGAAGATTCATCTAATAACCCCCGAGAATGCCGTATGGTTCTGTACCCCAACTTCTTCTCTTATTTTACATCCTTTGTTGATAGCAGATTCTCGAGTTCTTGTATTTCAGGTACATTCATCCTCATTCTTTGATGAATCCCTTATCTCGAGGAGATAGCATTGGAACGGTGTTATTGGTGTCATGAACCCAACGTCAAATTGAAGTTCAAGCTGAAAAAGCACAAGCCATAGCTCTTCAATCTGTGTGGGCAATTACCCCACATCGGGTTATCAAACCTGGAGTAATATTAGCTGAAGGAGCTGGAGCAATGGCGTATGTACTACTGGGAGGAGATGACACCCCTGTTTCCCTCCCTTACCACAGGTTGGCTCGTCGTGCTTTGTAGTCTTATACTACAGTGTCGTGTTTTAACCCCAGCCAGCAGCTAAGCCCCACGCAGCCGCTCGCTCACTCCCCCCCCCCAGTGAGACAGGGGAGAGAACCGGAAGGGTAAAAGTGAGAAAACTCGTGGGTTGAGATAAAGATAGTTTAATAGGTAAAGCAAAAGCCACGTGCACAAGCAAAGCAAAATAAGGAATTAATTCACTACTTCCCATCGGCAGGCAGGTGTTCAGCCATCTCCAGGAAAGCGGGGCTCCATCACGCGTAACGGTTACTTGGGAAGACAAACGCCATTGCTCCAAACGTCCCCCCCCTTCCTTCTTCTTCCCCCAGCTTTATATGCTGAGCATGACGTCGGATGGTGTGGGATATCCCTTGGGTCAGTTGGGGTCAGCTGTCCCGGCTGTGTCCCCTTCCCAGCTTCTTGTGCGCCTGGTGGAGCATGGGAGGCTGGAAAAGTCCTTGACTTAGTGTAAGCACTGCTTAGCAACAACTAAAACAGCAGCGCGTTATCATCCTTATTCTCATACTAAATCGAAAACGCCGCACTGTACCAGCTACTAGGAAGAAAATTAACTCTATCCCAGCCAAAACCAAGACATACAAGCACATTTCTGCAAGATCAACACGTAAATACTTGGATTTGGTCGGCCTCTACTCTAACTAACTCATCTGTCTTTTGTACTGAGGGAGGATTAGCAGCTGCAGATCTTTTGGCAACGTGTTTCATTGGCGTGCCAACCCCAGTAGCTGTATTGCAGGATTATACTACGCTAAGTGCTTTTGATATTAATGGTCCTCATTATTCTTTCCGAGTAGGTAACGGCTGTACGCCAAGGAACATTACAAAATCAGTTGGTGGAGGACTACCTCCTTCTTTGATGTTATAAACACTGCTCCGATTTTGAAGGCATGTGTTGCTTCAACATAATCAGTCAATCAGCCAGCGTAGAGGATGACAGTCAACATCTCCAGGACTTAATGTGTCAAATGAAACAATCCGCTGGTGGTGCCTGGCTAGCTGAGTGGTTTAATTCCCTGACAGGATCGGTGGGACACCTGATTCAAAGTATTATTGTAGGGATATGCTTATGCCTTTTTCTCTATGTGTTTATTAGGTGCCTCTGTAAATTACCCTGCCCTACAACCCGCAAACCCAAACGGACACCTCCAGCTTTTCAAGCCCAGCGGAAGCAGTATCTTGAGTGAGGGGGTGGAATGTGGGATAATAAGGGAACATTGGCAAGGAGAATTATAAACATACTCAAGTGACCTGCAGCTGGGGTGTAGAAAAATACGTATATCATACTAATTGTTGTTTATCCTTGTGTGCTTGACAAGCAGAACATCTGTATTTAGATAACATAGGCCTGTGATAGACTTAGAGCTGCCCTATCGACGTGCTTCAAATGCCTGCCTTGATACGGAGAAGATCAAAGCACAGTGGTAAACTACACCTGCGCAAATCCTTGGTAAACAGGCAAAAACCAGCAGGGTCAGTGATCCTCCAGCATGGACCAAGCTCAGCTGTGCCTGCATCCCCACTTGTGTGCCTCTGCCCGGGTGTTGCTTTGGGAATCTTCCGATTGGTGAGGTAACAAAAAGAAATGTACTCTTTGCATTTCATCTGTGGTTTTGTGGTTGTTTCTGCATCCTGCCTGTGCTGACTCACACACTCACCCTTAAATGCTACCCTTCACGCTGAAAGGAATCCACTACTCTAATCCCTAATCTCAAAATTTACCTCTAAACCAAAGCCCAAATGCATAACCTCTTACCCTTACTCTTACCCTATTGATCACCCTAATCCCTTGCCCATACCCCTAGGATTAAAATGTTAGCCCTAACCCTAGCCCTAACCCCAGCCCTAAACAAAACCCTAATCTACAAAGGTAGCCCACACCCTAACACTAACCAGACACCCTCAGCAGCACTCCAAACCCACCCTACGAAACTTTGCCTAATCCCTAACCATGAAAGGCAAACTCTAACGCCTAAGTTTTAACCTGAACACACAACCCGCAAAGCCCTTCTTTCCCACGCTCTAATCCCCTTACCTTCAACCCTTTCCTAACCCTAATTTACGCTGTTTGGCCCCTTGGGGCCAGGGCAGGGATCGTGAGGTCCCAGAAGAGGCGCTTGGCGTTGGAAGAGGAACATGAGGTTCTGCATCTGATCAGCTCACGGGCTACAAGGGGAAGATGGGTGGGAATGCCGTGGTTGTGCCTCAGGTTCTCGTGGGACAGCAGGAGGCACAAGGCTGGGAAGGTGGCTGTGATTTCACTTCTGCCTCTGGAGTTGATAGGGCAGCAGCAGGAATACAGCTGGGAAAGGGCCTGTGAGGTCACTTCTTTCCGGAGCAGCTGACAGGTCAGCCCTTAACTCGTGGCTGGGATACATGCTTTTGGGCTCACATCTGCCAGTGTCTCCGATAGGCCACCAGAAGGCACTTGGTTGGCAACTTGATTGTGGGAATCCCTTTCCCTAAGTACCTGGTAGGTCCATATAGGAAGAAGGCTTGGATATGGTTGTCATGTCCTTTCCACCCAAGTACCTGATGGGACCGCAGTATGCATGTGGTTTGGTTGCGTTTGTCCAAGAAACTGAAAGGCCAGCAGCAGGCACGTGGCTTGGAAGATCACGGTGAGGTTACTTTTGTCTCTTCAGCTCGTGCAGCAAGTCTTGCAGATCCCGTCTGTAGAAGGGTTATCCCAAAAGAGGCTGTGTGAACTTGTTGGGGCAGTTTTAGATATAGGTAAGGACGTGCAGTTGGCCTAATCACCCGTACTAGGTGGGACCTTCCTGTGGATTTCTCATTACAATCAAATTTATTCTGCAACCCAGGAATATGGTCTGCGTGACGCAGCCTGAAGGCCAAGCTATACACGGAGCACAGCGCAGCACAGGCCTGGGTCTACTCAGGTTTACTGTTACACGGATCACTAACTCCTTCATGTACAACAGTCTTTTGGTCAGGATCTGAACTGAACCACCTGAGGAAGGTTGGGAAGAAGATGAGTTGTCCTCTAGGCAGCTGGAGGAAGGGACACAATTTTAGGCCCTGCTGATCACTGGGGACTTTGAAGACCATGGACCTTTGCTAGAAGACTTCAGTTACAGGGAAGGTGGAAGGTGATCCCTGACGCAGCTTGGTGAGAACTCTCTCCTGGATATGTTTTTCACAAGAAGACAAGGCAGGACGGGTGGAAGATGTGGAGGGTAGCTTTGACTGCAGTGCGAGTGAGGTGGTAGGGTAGAAAACTCTGAGGGAATCGTAGAATCATTAAGGTTGGAAAAGACCTCTGAGATCATCAAGTCCAACCATCAACTAACACCACCATGCCTCCTAAACCAGGCCCTGGAGTGCCACGTCTACACCTTTTTGAACGCCTCCAGGGTTGACGACTCCACCACCTCTCTGGGCAGCCTGTTCCAATGCCTAACCACTCTTTCAGTAAAGAAATTCTTCCTGATGTCCAATCTAAACCTCCCCTGGCGCAACTTGAGGCCATTTCCTCTTGTCCTATCGCTAGTTTCTTGGGAGAAGAGTCCAACACCCGCTTCACTACAACCTCCTTTCAGGTAGTTGTAGAGAGCGATAAGGTCTCCCCTCAGCCTCCTCCAAACTAAACAGCCCCAGTTCTCTCAGCCGCTACTCATAAGTCTTGTTTTCTAGTCCCTTCACCAGCTTCGTTGCCCTTCTCTGGACACACTTCAGCACCTCAGTGTCTTTCTTGTGCTGAGGGGCCCAAAACTGAACACAGTACTCAAGATGCGGCCTTGAAGGAAGTGAGTGAGACAAATGGTGGCAGGGCTGAGTAGAGAGGAAAGATGACTTGTACCAATCCTTCGGCAGTGCTCTTCCTAACGCAGCCCAGGATGCCATTGTCCGCCTTTGCTGCAAAGGTGCACAGCCAGGAGGAGAGAAGGCTTTGGGGAGACCTAATAACAGCCTTCCCACATCTTCTTGGATATCAGCAAGAAAATGGAGCCAGGCTCTTCACTGTTGTGCACGGTGGGAGGATGAGGGCCAATGGGCATCAGCTGAAACAAGGGAGGAAAAACCTTCTCCTCACCGAGACAGTCAAGCACGGAAGCAAATTTCCCAGAGAGCTTGTGTCATCTCCATCCTTGGAGCTTTACAAGCCCCAAATTAATAAAGCCCTGAACAACCTGCTCTGACCCCATAGCTGACCCTGCTGAGAGCAGGAGGTTGGCCTAGAGACCTCCTGAGGTCCCCTCCAGTGTGAATGATTCTGTGTTTCCATCCACAGCAGATCTTCCCTTCATGATGGGAGGCAAAGCACTCCGGTTCCCAGGGAGTCAGACAGAAACAAGTTTGGTCAGATGATCTGTGGCTTGCTTGTCCCACTCCAGGCATTGCTGCTCAGATGCAGGGCTGTTTGGCAGGTTCCCTCAAAAGACCCCGATTATTTCCTTTGCTTCACCTTTTTTTTCCTTTTTCCCTCTTTACCCACTCACAATTCCTTCCCCTTGACCATCCTTGTACCCTGCCATGCAAACAGCCCATCTCTGTTTGCCCTTTCCTCCCTGGCCCTAGTTTGGCTTCCTTTGTACCTTCATTTGGTGTTTCTGAGCTGGTCACCGGGGGAATTCCTACCTTGATCAGCAATTCCATTAAACTAGTACCTCCTTCTATTACCTGTAGTGTCCTGCAAGTCCTCATGCTGTTATCTTGTCAGAGGCACGACAGATCTGGTGGGCCGTCTGTATGCATACATGAAAAGCTGTCAAAACAGAGCTTCACTCCAGGTGGACCCTGAGAAACTCTGGGATTTGGCAATAGAAGCCTCATGAAGTTTTACAAGGAGAAGTTGCAAGTCCTTTTTGGGGGCAGAATAACCCCAAACATGAGGGCAGGCTGGGACCTGAACAGCTCAGGAGTGACCCTGAGGAGAAGGGCCTCGATGTTCCAAGGGATGCCATATGAGTGAGTGGTGCATGCTCAAAGTTAATAAGGCCAACTGCGTACAGGGCTGCATGAGGAGGAGCATGGCCACCCAGACAAGAGAGTTATCATCCCCCTTGACTCAGCACTGGTGTGGCCATATCCAGACTAGTGTGTCTAGGTGTGCGGCTCCCCAGTCTGGAGGAATGGGGAGGAACTGGAGATGTTTTGGAGGAGATCTGCCAGGATGGGGTTTGGGGCCTCTGTGGAGAGGCTGAGGGACCTGGGCTTCTTTAGCCTGGTGAAATGGCGTCTCAGGACACTCTAGTAGTAGCCTGCAACTGCTTGAAGGGTGGTTTCAGAGATGATGGAGCTTTTCTTGGTAGCGGCAAGAGAAGGAAAACTCCACAAAGTACAGCTTGGAAGGTTCAGACTGGAGGTGAGAAAAAAGAAATCACAACCAAAGGGTAGTGTTGTGGTGCAAGAGGTCACCCAGAGGGAGTCTGGATCAGCCCATGGCTTTCTGTTTCAAGGAATGGCCAGTGAGAGTAGAGAGACATCAGTGAAGGTATAGAAATGCTGGGGTGAGAGCTAGGTGGGAAAGCAAGAAGGGTGTCAACAACTTCAAGGGAAAGAGGTGCAGGCACGGACAGTGTAGCCCAGCCTGCAGTAGAGATGGCCAAGGGCTCTGGCAAGGCTGAAAGTTCCAACAGGGCTGAGGGTTTTGTCATCTTGGCTGTAGCAGTTGCCTCTGCCACCAAAACCACTGAACTAAAGCAGCAATTTGAGGGTCTCAGGATCTGCCTTCCCAGGGCCTGGGGGGTCAGGGTTTGGCCTTTCTGCTTCATGAAACAAACCAAAGGGTTTTCTCAGCATTACAGCCACCTGCACAATGCCTTTGCCTACCTGCAATAACAGCCTCCAGTTATCTGCTCTAACGAGTCCATGGGGAGGCTTTGTCGGTAACGGCCCTCAGTGGGGCCCATTAATGCTTCAAGGTACTTTGGGTTTTGCTTCCGACTTTGAATTCTTAAGTGGTTTGTTCAGTCTTCTCTCAGTATCTGAGGTTCATGTAATGAGCCCCAAATGCCGTAACGAGCTCTGTATCTTTTTGTCATTTTGTCTTCAAGGCTTGTATAGCTAATTGGAGCTGTTTCATAGTGTAGTTAAGGAGGAAGATTTCAAAGCGCACCTAATAAAAATTATTTTTATCTTAAAGGGAACATTTTTTAATTTTTACTTTAGAGGTTATAGCAGCATTGTCCAAGTGATAATGATCTGGAGTGTCTCCTCAGGAGGTCTGCACTGGTAGGAGAAGCAGCTCATTGAGGTCTGACACTGTACGGACAACCTTGCTCCTCACTTCCCCAACCCCATCATTTCTCTCATTGTCCCCCTGGGACTTGCATCACTTTTCCTCACATCACACTTCTCTACTGAAGTCTGCAGCTGGAGGCTACAGCTCCTTTGCACCACCTCCCATCTGTTTTCCTTCGAGAACTGGCTGCACACAGGCACAGCAGGATTTTTCCTATTTGCAAGCAGAGAAAAGTAAAGCATGATAAAGCTTCATAAACAATAAAACTCCCTCCACAAGCATATGCTAAGTACAAGCTGCCTCTAATGAGGTTGCCTTTCTACAATGGATAATCTTTATGAGAAATATTTTAGGTAGGTGAATACAAAAAGATAGATATAAACACAATAAAAGAGTTGGCTAAGGAGACAATTAGACTGCTGAAAGACAGGTAATGTTTTACTCCCTGAAGCTCAAAACAGCAGCATAAGTGAGAGGTATCTGAATGAACAAAGAGTAAGGAGAGGAGCAAACTGGAGAAGAATGGAAAGGGCCTTTGCCTAGACAGTCTGCTGAAAAGACGACTTTAGAAATGGTCATTGTATTCTGGACAGGTGCAAATACATGAAAGATTAGAGAAATTAAGTACGTGGTATAACAGGCAGAATAGTGCTAGTGAAGTTACAGGAGAAAACCGGTATTTCTTTGCAATATCCCTTTTGACAGGTCATGGGATTGGCAGAGGTCTCTTGTGACAAGCCAATGTTGTGTCCATCTTTGAAAAAGGCCACCAGTGCAACCCGGGGACCCACGGGTTGTACAAGCTCACATTGGTGAGGAGTGTGCCATCAATTAGAGTCCTCGTGGGTGACTTTTCTGGGCGCCTAAAAGAGAGTAACTGTCAACACGGACTTTCCGAGGGTAAATCATGCCTCGCCAACCCGTTAGTCTGCAGTTGTCCATGAGGAGATAAAAAGTGGATGTCATTTACCTCAGCTTCAGCAAAACTCGTGGCACGGTCTCCCTCGATATTCTTCTACCCGAGCTAGGACATTACAGTTTGGACAGGTAGACAAACAGATGGGCAAAACACCAACTGGACGGTGAGGCTGAGAGCGCGGTGGTGAAGGGGTCATACCCTACCTGGAGGCCGGTGGGACATACTGGGGCATGCTGGGGCAGCACCGGGGACTCTCCTGGGACACGGGCAATTTAACCCCTGTATCCATGACCCAGAGGAGGCAACTCTCACCATGTTTGTCAATGACACTAAATTGGGAGGGCCATTCCTGTGCCTTGGGATTCCATTCAGGGGAAACCTGACAGGCAGCAGGACTGTCCTGCCAGGAACTTAATGAAATAGAAGAAAGTCAAAGGCCGAGTCCTGCACCTGGGATAGCCTAACGCCCTGCAGTGGCAGGGGAAGGGGACTGCTTGGCCAGAAAGCAGCTCTGCGGAAACAGCTCTGGTGGTGCTGGGGGACAGAAGGCAAAACAGGATCCAGCAGTGATCCACACGATCCAGTGCGACACGGTAGCAAAGGCAGCCAGCAGTGTCCTGCAGCGTATAAAGTAGAGCCTCACCAAGAGAGCGAGGGAAACTATTGTCTCCCCCTTCTCATCGCTTGTCAAACCACCCGTACACTCCTGTGTCCACTTCTGGGTCCCCAGTTTGAGTCTACCAGGTCTGGCTGAGATGGGGTTCACTTCCTTCGTAGCGGCCCCTATGGTGCTACGTTTTGCATTTGTGCCTAAAACAGTGTTGATAACACACTAGCAGTTTAGCTATCGCTGAGCAGTGCTTGCGCAGCGTCAAGGTCTTCTCTTGTTCTCACTCCGCTCCCTCCCAACGAGTAGGCTGGGGGTGGGCAAGAAGTTGGTGGTGGGACACGGCCAGGACAGCTGACCCCGACTGACCAAAGGGATATTCCATACCATATGATGTCGTGCTCAGCACTAAAAGCTGGGGCAGAGGAAGAAGGAGGTGGAGTTTTTTTGTCTTCCAAGGTGTCTGTTGAAGGGAGATTGGCTGGGCATCAGTCTGCTTGCGGGAGGTGGTAAGTGATTGCCTTTACATTGCCTGTTGGTTTACGTTTGCTTTTATCCGTTTTCTTTCGCCTATTAAACTATTTTTATCCCAACCCACAAGCTGCACAACTCCACGCAGGAGCACGGGTAGAGACCTGGCTGGCTAAGGAGCGGAGAAGGACCTGGGTGCCAGGAAGATGCCGTACGAGCCAGGAGGCCTCACATTTCAAATGTGATTCGAATTATTTCAATGTGCTGCTGTGATCTCCACCTTTGGAGCTCTTCTTTGCTTCGCAAAGTCACAGCTAGCCTGTAGGCTGGACTAGAGACTCCCCAGCCGTCTCTTTCCCACCAACCCTTCCAGGAGCCTGAGCCTTGCCACATGCTGTACAAGAAGAGATAAAGCTGGAGGTGAGGGTCTCTATGTCATATGCTCATAGGACAATGCGGGGCGGGGAGAGAGAGTTCAGGTGGTCTGTAGTCCGATGGCCAGCTCCAAGCGGGGCCAGCTCTGAGGGCAGACCAGGTTGCTCAGTAAATGTCAGCATCCACAGAGGGAGTTTACGCATGAACCAGGTATCTAAGCCACCAATAGAGAAGAAATGAAGACGAGACATTTGACCAGCTCCATGAAGACAGCTATCGGTATGCCATGCCTCCTGAGATTCCTGGGAACGTCCACCTTCTTGTCCGGAGGAGGAGGTTCCTCATGCAAGTTTCCCAGCATATGTGCAGACCGTGGGGTGCTTTGGGCTCTAAGCAGAATTGAAAGAAAGCCTCTGACTGGGGTACTATCAACTTAACTGCTGAAAGAGAGGGAGATTGAGAGATCTCCGAGCTTCCAGGTTCCTGCTGAAGATTTCAGGCCTCTAAGAAAGGAGCTGAAGATAACAGTTTTGAACTGGCACAGCCTTTAGATCATTTCACACGTGATGGCTCTGCTCTCCGCTTTAAATCATCAGCACCCAGAAACCTCACCTGCTTTTCCTATCTCTGCTCCCAAAAACTGACCAAGTGACGGGAAGAAAGGCAGCAGAAAGGCTTCCATGAATCGGCTGGAGTCTGGCACTTGAAGGGCCACGGCGTCATTCCATTGTACACCCCATAAAGAATCAAGCTGGGAAGTGAGTCTGCAAGTCCGAATCAACACGGTCCACGGACAGGCAAGGCTGTGTTTATGGCTGTGTCTGGAGACCAGTATGCCTCCAGCGTAGATCAAGCTGAGGCTAAAAGTCAGGCCTGAGCTTCAACGGTCTCCTGGGCCCATGGACAGCAATGCAGGTGGAGACTGCAGGTGATGCTGGTCTGGGACATGAAGGCCGATGGATGCACTCAGATGACACTGCCCCATGGGATCCCACCTGCCAGTGCTCTCAGTCAGCCAGGTTCTCCTTCCCTGATGCCCAGGGTCTGTGCTTGGCTACTCTCCTTCCCCACGTCCCTGGAGATCTGGGAGAGCACAATTTCATGGTCACCACGGATAAGGCTGGCTCTGGTCTTCACATCCCTGACCAGCTCTTCCTCTTTTGGGGATAGGGGGTCCAGGTGAGCATCAGACTGGGTGGCCCGCTTGGCAGCTGTGCTCAGGAGTTGTCCCCAAAACCTGAGAGAAACCTCCTGGACTGTTTGCATCCCGCTGTCTTACCTAACCTTTGAATATCAGGGAGCCTGATTCCCCTATAAAAGCCAGGATCTGGGATCCACAGATTTCCTCAGATCATTTCAATAAGACATCACTTATTCCTCACCCTGACTGTACGACTTGTAACTCTGCCCTGGGTCTGGCTGGGATGGAGTTAATTCTCTTCATAGCAGACCATACGGTGACGTGCATTGGATTTGTTACTAAACCAGCACTGATAACACCCCGGTGTTTTGGCTATTGCCGAACAGTCCTTGCAGGCTTCCTCTTTCTCACACTCTGCCCGCCCTACAAGTAGGCTGGAGGTATGCAAGAAGGTGGCGGGGGCACGGCTGTGACAGCTGACATCAAATGACCAAAAGTCCATGCCACGTGACATTGTGTTCAGCAATAAAAACTCAACGAAGAGAGGAGGAAAGGGGGACATTCATGGTTAGGGTGTTTGTTGTCCTGAGTCACTGACACACGTGATGAAGCCCTGCTTTCCTGGCAATGCCTAAACCACTGTCTACCCATGGGGATTAGAGAAGGGCAACGAAGCTGGCGAAGCTGGTGAGGGATCTAGAAAACAAGTCTTATGAGGAGTGGCTGAGGGAACTAGGGCTGTTTAGCCTGGAGGAGAGGAGGCTGAGGGGAGACCTTATAGCTCTCTACAACTACCTGAAAGGAGGTTGTAGTGAAGCCGGTGTTGGACTCTTCTCCCAAGAAACTAGCGATAGGACAAGAGGAAATGGCCTCAAGTTGCATCAGGGGAGGTTTAGACTGGACATCAGGAAGAATTTCTTTACCGGAAGAGTGGTTAGGCATTGGAACAGGCTGCCCAGAGAGGTGGTGGAGTCGTCTACCCTGGAGGCGTTCAAAAAAGGTGTAGACGTGGCACTCCAGGGCCTGGTTTAGGAGGCATGGTGGTGTTGGTTGATGGTTGGACTTGATGATCTCAGAGGTCTTTTCCAACCTTAATGATTCTATGATTCTTATTAGTGAATGAATTCCTCATTTTGCTTTGCTTGCACACACAGCTTTTGCTTCCCCTACTAAACCATCTTTGTCTTGACCCGTGAGTTCTCCCACTTTTGTACTTCTGATTCTCTTTCTGGCCTCTCCTCTGACCCCCGCAAACAAGCACCCACCTAACCTGGTGCCTGTCCCATAGAGGAGCTCCATATATCCGAGCTGCCCTCTCATCACACAGGGCATCCCTCCCTCCTCGACTTCCTTCTCAGTCTCTCCTCAAGCTGGTGTATCCCCTCCACCACAAAAGCCGTGGGACCCCTCCTTCCCCACCTCAGCTCTTATTCCACGGACGTGACAGCTCTGTCACGGCACACGGGGCTCCTCCTGTCTGTGCCCCAGGCCGTGGGCTTTGGTGCACATTTGGGCTGCAACACCTCATAGGTGGCACCAGGGCCAAGGGCAGACTTGTCACATGGAAACCTGGTACCCAGAGATGGGACCTCATGTGTGGAAAGGTTTTGCTTCTCAGCAGAGGCACGCTGGAGTGGATGGCAGGTGGCAATGTAATGATGGATGAGGTTCCCACAATAAGAGCAAAAGCTGCAGTCCCCAAGGCCAGAAACAGCCCTGGCACGAGAGGGGTTTACTGTCCCAGGTGGCTCTGCAGCACTCTGGGGCTTGTGACAGAGGTGAAACCAATCTCCAAGAAGGACAAGGTGCTGCTGAGAATGTCCCTGGGGGAGGACAGCCTGTGATCCAGCCACACAATCATGCTGGGGGCAGACTGACTAGGTAGCAGCTGTGCAGAGAAGGACCTTGGGATCCTGGAGGACAAGCAGCTGAGCATAAGCCGGCAATGCACCATTGTGGCACAGGCCAACAGCCACCTCCCCCGGCCCCGTGGCAGTGCCCACCACAGTTGCTGCAGAGCTCTGGGCATTCACCACCCACCCCCAGCCCCTCTGAAGGGCACAGCAGCTCTGAAGGGGCAGGGAGGGGTCTCAGGCTCCCCATCGGCCCCAGGGCTGGTGCTGGCCCCAAGGGAGCAAGGAAACAGATGCCACTCAGTCTCTGGCTCTCCTGTGTTCATATTGTAGGTGATCCTCAACCCCAATTGCATTTTACCCCTCCTCTGCTGCCACCAGCCCCACCGCCCAGGACGGCACAACAGTCCTGGCCCTGGGGGTCCTTGGGCAGCTCCTGCATCTCTCCAGTCTCTCTTCCCTCCGCCTGCTGGGTCCCCACTAGACCCCACAGCGCTGCAGAGTCCGTGTTTGCGCATACCTCAATTTAGTGTTTTCCTTTTGGGGGACTTCCCCTTTGAGGATGTTTCACCTCGTGTGTCTCCATTCACTCCCACCCCAGGGCATGAGGCGAGTCCTCATCCTCTCCTCACCCCTCCAATTAATTTCCAGAGAGACTACTATACGCCATGAGTCCTGACATATGTGAAGCAGCCCGAAGAGATAATTGGGAGCTCACGCACCATCTTCACTGCCATTGGACTCCATGAAGAGAGTCTTTAAAACCAGAACTTTCGGTCCAATGGAACCCAATGGTACCATAAACTTAACCCCAAACGCAGGGGGAACCAAGGAGAACAGACTCTTTAAAAGACCAACTCCTTGGACACTTTCTTGGCAGCACCTTTGGAGGAAGAGCCCAGCCTCCAGGCACTCCACCTGGGAGATCCCCTTTTATTGAAGAGCGGCTATTGGACAGGTCACATCTGACACAGTGTTGTGCAAGGGTCAGACACAACAGCATCAAGCCTCAGGAGAAGCAGTCTAAACCAAGAAAATTTTATTTAAGCAGGATTATCACAAGACAAAAAAGCAGACTCCTGGCCTAAGATAAACTATGGGAAACGTGCAGAGAAGGGGAGGCAGGTTCTTGTCTATCATACAGCGTCCATTGTGCCAGTTTCCATAGGGCATCCTTGAGCTGACGGTTCCTCGTGCTGTAGATGAGGGGGTTCACTGCTGGAGGCACCACGGAGTACAGAACTGCCATCACCAGATCAAGGGCTGGGGAGGAGCTGGAGGGGGGCTTCAGGTAGGCAAACATGGCAGTGTTGAGAAACAGGGAGACCACGGCCAGGTGAGGGAGGCACGTGGAAAAGGCTTTGTGCCGCCCCTGCTCAGAGGGGATCCTCAGCACGGCCCTGAAGATCTGCACATAGGACACCACAATGAACACAAAACACCCGGACGCAAACACAAGAAGCCCAATTTCCCTTAAGTAGGAGTGTGAGCAGGAGAGCTTGAGGATCTGGGGAAGTTCACAGAAGAACTGCTCCACAGCATCGCCGTGGCAGAGCGGCAATGTAAGTGTATTGGCAGTGTGTAGGAGAGAATTGAGAACCCACTGCCCCAGGCAGCTGCTGCCATTTTGGCAGAACCTCTGCTGCCCAGGAGGGTCCCGTAGCGCAGGGGTTGGCAGACGGCAACGTAGCGGTCATAGGCCATGACTGTCAGTAGGGAATACTCTGCTGATGCCAAAAAAGAAAAGAAAAAGACCTGTGCAGCACATCCTGCATAGGAGATGGCCCTTGTGTCCCAGAGGGAATTGGCCATGGCTTTGGGGAGAGTGGTGGAGATGGAGCCAAGATCAAGAAAAGAGAGGTTGAGGAGGAAGAAGTACATGGGGGTGTGGAGGCGGTGGTCGCAGGCTATGGTGGTGATGATGAGGCCGTTGCCCAGGAGGGCAGCCAGGTAGATGCCCAGGAAGAGCCAGAAGGTCAAGAGCTGCAGCTCCCGTGTGTCTGCGAATGCCAGGAGGAGGAACCGGGTGATGGAGCTGCTGTTGGACATCTGGTCTGCTGGGCATCAACACTGTCCATGAAGGAAAAGACAGTAAAATGTGGAGGTTAGACAACTCTGAACAAAATACGTGCTATTTGTCCTAGTGCCCTGCTGCGTGGGAGAGGAGATCAGGGGTTTGCATTGGTGAAGGTGTCTGGCATGGCAGAGCATGACAGGGAGGTGCCCGAATGCCCCTTCTCCTGGCATTTCTGGGAGCAGCCTCTCACCCCCTGCCCCTGTTTCTGCTGCCTGGAGCTGTCCCTGCCAGGGGCTGCTTCTCTGCCCCCACCTGCCCTCCCTGTCAGTGCCCCCAGATCCCAGGGGTTCACTTCTTCCACCCACAGCTTCTCCCCGCAGTGCCGTGGGGAGCTCCCCGGGCAGGCTGAGTGCTGACCCTGGCAGGCGGCAGAGTCCCTGCCCCGGCACGCAGCTCCCTGGGGTGCCAGGATCCTGCTCAGAAGGATGGCCCTGGGCACCCCTGGCTGCACGCCAGGCTGCACGCCGGGCAGCACACCCGTGGCTGCACATCATCACACAAAAGTTTGGCCTGCTTTGTACTTGTCCCCAGTTTGGGATCTGTCCCTTGACAGTTTTTGGTAAAAAAATAAGCTCCTTGCACACGCGCACACACAAACACACTAGAAATAAGGATAAAAGATAGAGAGCGGAAATGGATTGGGGCAATATTGTCTGAGAGGTGTTACTACAAAATAACAAAGAGTTCACAGTGAGAGGAAAAGCACTGTTCTAAAAACTTCCTGCCAGAGGCTAAATAACTGTTAAGGTATAGCTGTCTTTTCAAGTAAGAATGGATGACAAGAATAAAATGAAAGAAATTAATTTCATCGTCATCGTCAAGAAGGAGAAGAAATTTTAGAGTATGTTACTGGTTTTAGCGAAAAGATAAGTAGGTCCATAACGTGGCCGCTAAGCCCCCACCCAGCCACTCGCTCACTCCCCTCTCCTGAGGAGCGGGGAGAGAATTTGAAGGGCAAAGTGAGAAAAACCCATGGGTCAAGACAAGGAGGCTTTGACTAGGTAAAGCAAAAGCTGTGCCCACAAGGAAAGCAAACCAAGGAATTCATTCACTGCTTCCCATCGGCAGGCAGGTGTTTCATCACTTCCAGGGAAGCAGGGCTCCGTCACGTTGGTTACTTGGGAAGAGTGACGCCATTACTCCGAACGTCCCCCTCTCATCCCCCTCTTCCTTCTTCTTCCTCTGGCTTTTATTGCTGAGCATGACATCATCTGTTAGGGGTCAGCTGGGGTCAGCTGTCCTGGCTGGGTCCCCTCCTAACTTCTTGCCCACCCCCAGCCCACTCGCTGGCAGGGGAGTGTGAGGAAGGGAAAGACCCTTGGCACTGTGCAAGCACCGCTCAGCAATAACTAAAACATGGATGTGTTATCAATGTTGGTTTGGTCACAAATCCAAAACATGGAACCATATGGGCTGGTCCAAAGACGATTAACTCCATCCCAGGCAGCCAGGGTAGGCTGGGCTTCTCAGAAGGTGTGAGAATAAGAACAGTGAAGAACTTGAGAAGGGGAAAAAGGGAACCGGTAAATTAAAGGTGAGGCCAAGAATGTCATCGGGGCTGTTTGGGGTGCCTGTGATTCAGCCCTGTACACGATGTGAATTATTTCCACAGGCACAGGGAACCAGAGTGCTTTCCCTGATGTTGAGGACGTGAAGGGGAAGGAATGAAAGTGTCATTCAGGCTGGAAGGGACCTTGCTAGTTATCTGTAGAACATCCAACTCAAAACAAAGTCACACCAGGTTCCTCACAGTTTAATCCAGATGGGTCTGAGAAACTTCCAGGGATGGAGGCAGCACAAACTCTCCAGGAAACAGCTTGCCATGCCTGACGCTCCCCATGTAGCAAAAGTTTCTCCCTCTGCTGAGCCTGATCCTCTCTTGTTTCAGTCCATTGCCTCCTGTGCTCCTGCCTTGCACGACAGCGTCTTCTTGGAAGCCTCACTGTACGCCGTACAAATCTCTTACATCCTCTCCTCCATTCTCCAGCTCCCTCAGCCTCTCCTAAGAGGGAAAGTGCTCCAACCCTGACCATCTCTGCGGCCCTCCACCGAATTTTTGTTGCCCTCCAGCTTGCCAATGTCTCTCTGGCACTGCGGGGCACCAAAACCTGGGCAAGTATTCCAGATGTGGTGTAACAAGTGATCAGCAGAGGGAGATAATCATTTCCCCTGGCTGTGCTCCTGCTCATACAGCCCGGGATGCTGTTGGCCGCCTTTGCTGATGTCTCCTGTTTTGCCTAACGTAACTCAAGGACCACCAGAGCATTTCCCACAGAGCTGCTACCCGCCTAGGCAATCCTTGGTCTATGTCAATCCATGGCCTTAGTCTGCGGTAGGGGCGAGACTTTGGATTTGTCTTTATCGGACGTCATGAGGCTCCCATTGGCCCATACTTCCAGCCCATCTAGGTAACTTGGGACAGCAGCCCTGCCCTCCGTCATAGCGTCTTCTCTCCTCGATGTGGTGTCTTCTGCAAACATTACGAAAAATCACCTTCTCATCTTCTTAAACGCGTTAAACGGGGCAGGTTGCAGGATAGACCCCTGCAGGACCCTACTAACTAGACGTCTCCAGGCAGAGTACCACACATTAACCACATCCCACCAAGCCCAACCACCCAGTTGGTATTTTACCCATCTCCTTATCCACCCATGCAGACTATAAGATCCAAACTTGGACACAAGAATATTGTGGGGGATGATGCAGAAAGCCTTGCTGATATCCAGGTAAAAGACCACCACTGCTCTCCCCACGTCCAGCAATCCTGTCCTTTCATCATAGAAAGCAAAGAGGATGGCCAGGCACAATATCCCCTGGGTAAATCCAGTCACCTTCTCTCTCAGACATCCAGAAACGGGATCCAAGTGGACATGCTCTGGGGCCCAGCCTTTCCTCCCCTGCATCATCCATTGGGCATTTTTGAAAGGTGCATGCAACGTTTGGGTGCTGCAAGTTGTCAAGAAGTTCCCTCGATCTCCATGACTTTTCAAAGCTGATGGAGAGTGGCCTGCTCTCTCAGCAGCAATGGGATCCAAGTCACGAAAGGGGACGAGGGTCATTAAAGTCCCCAATCAGACCTGGGGTTATGGATGTGGAGACTTCCTTGGGTTGCTTAAATAAGCTTTTCTCCACTTCCTAACCCTGACTGCAGGTTCTTCATCTCCCACCACAATGTCACAACAACAGACCTCCCTTCTGACTCTCACCCATAAGGGCTCACCCAACCTGTCGCACACCCCATAGAGAAGCTCCATACATAAGACAAGCTCCTGCACACAGAAGCCACCCGCCTCCTGATCATTCCACCCTGCCTCTCCTGAAAAGCCCGTATGCACCACTGCAGCACCACTAGCAGTGTGAGCTGTCCCACCACGCCTCGCCATTTATTCCATCAATGTCAAAAAGCTCTATGGTGGCACATGGGGGTCCAGTTCATCCTGTCTGTGCCCCAGACTGAGGGCATTTGTGCATGTTTGGGCTGCAGCACCTCAGCTGTGGCACCAGGGCCAAGCTCAGGTTTGTCACAGGCAAACCTGGTCCCAAGTGCCCAAGACCCCATGTGTGCTTGAGACCGGAGACATGCTGGAGGGGATGGCAGATGGCAGTGTGAAGATGAAATGAGGTACCCACAAAGAGAGCAAACCCTGCTGTCCCCAAGGCCAGAGAAAAACAGGGCTGGGCTGTGCAGCCTTAGCGAGAGAAGACTTTGCTGCCTATAGGGTCTCTGCTGCCCCAGAGGGCCTGTGGTGGAGGTGAAGCTGATCTCCAGGACGTCAAGGTGCTGCTGAAAACGTCCTTGGCTTTGGACATGCTGTGATCCAGGAACACTGTGAAAACCATTAGACTCTTCTTTGATTGTATCCTCAAGGGGCTGAGCAAAGGACTGTTGAAAGAAGAACCAACAGAGTTTGGGAGCAGCCAAATGATTGGAGACCCCAGTGCAACGGGCTTCCTATTCATGAACGGCTCTGCATCAGCTGGATGAACTTGGGTCAGACCTTGCCTCACTGCAGTGGTGGGACTCAGTCGCTGGCCAACAGAAACCGAATCTGCCTCAGGTGCCACCTGGGCTTGCGCAAAGGCATCGAATCTGTCCGCAGTGCTGTCTGCGGTGTCTGCCTCTGAACAGGAACGGCTTTCCTGTAGGTCCTGTGCTGTCCCTGCCAGCCCCATGCAGTTGTGCTGGAGAGCGCTGGCATCTCATGTAGCACTACAGCCCTGTATGTGACCATTGAGTAGCTGCCCTGAATTAGGTTAGGCATTGTGGGGATGTCCAGGAGACAACTGCCATTACGGTCAGTGGAGATCTAGGAAATACAGATGATGGAGAAGGAGAGGGACTTAGCTCCATTTGGTCAGCTGACTGCCTCTGTAGGCTGCTGTGGACATGAGGAAAAGGGAAGGTTTTCGTTGTCCTAAATGTAAACATCTGCTGTCATTTCCATCTCCCAAAGGAATTCCCCACCAGGCTCCAAGATGATGCCCCCAGATGCTGTCCTCTCCCTCAGCATTGCTCCCTTAGAGCTTGCAGTCACCTGTACATATCTTGGACAAACTCTGGTGTCACCTTGAATGGCACCAGACATTCCCACCTGAACAACTCCCTCAATCACCATTAATTAACGTGGGAGCTGAGACGAGGAGCTCACGTGCAGGTGCCTGTTTTGTGCACACGTGAACTGAGGCAAGGGGAATCCCACCTCCTGTGGGTTGGTGATGTGCAAGAGAGGGAGCTGAGTCCTCTTCTAGCCCCAGGACTACAAACCCACAAATGAGATGCCTTGACTGACTCAGCTGAATCCCTTCCCTCAGCAGGGGTAAAGGAGGTCGCTCACTGTCACTGTTTGGATGTCCTGCCTAATGATGGGACAAGAAAAGGTGATTCTCATGACCAACTCTGTCTTTGACAGGAGAAATGACACAGTTGGAAAGAAGTGTCTCTCTCCAGCTGAGGAAGGGAACATCAGTGATTCCTTCAGCCTGTTTCACAGCAGGTTCCCCTGAAGCCCCAGGGACATCTCAAGGGAGTCTAAAGAGGGCAGAGAACGTGCTATCTTGGGCTGGTCCTCTGCTGCTGAGCTGGGCTGGGCTCCTGGGATGCAGGGAGCTCATGGCAAGCAGGCAGTGCTGCAGAGAGACAGCTCTGCCTGCGGGCACCCAGGGGAGAAGAGCAAAGCAGAGAGAGGTTAAAGGCAGTCTGGGGTGGGAGGATGCAGAGAGCTCACTGGGGGAGAAATCTTCACAGCCCTCTATATGGTAAGTCTCTGGCTGCAGGGCACTGAATCTAGTGTTCCCGCAGGGATCTCCTAGAGCTGGTTCATCCCACAGCCTGTAGGATCTGGGAGGAGGATTCTCACAGTTTCCCTAGTGTAGAGGAGGAGGACGTGCTCTTGAGCAGGACTTCCCAGCTGCACTCTTGGTAGGAGAAGGAATGATGGTTTCCTTGTCTTGGGGATGACTGTAGGGGTGCAAAGCTGGATGTGCAGCCAGCAGTGCCCAAGGCTGTCCTTCCGAGGAGGGTCCCTGCACCCCTGGGGATCACCCCCAGGGCATTTGCAAGGACACTTTCCAAGAGGATGGTCAAAGCGGGGATTACTTGAAAGGGAAGGAGTCTGTGCTTTGAGATTAGTCCTACTGGCTGGCTGGGTGGGAAGTGGGAGATGGGAGTTTATTTTTCCGCTCTTGACAAGACACGGACATACCCATTCTCTCTGGGAGAATTATCTGAGCTGCTTCTTAGTCCCTGTACAGACAGAAATGCCCCCGGAGCAGGTGTTTGCAGGGCAGAGCTGAGCACACAGGGAGTGGGATGGGGCTCTCTTTCTGTGAGCACTGAGGAGATGTGGGCACAGAGAAGCGGTTCCCGGCAGAGGCAGCTCCAGGCAGCAGACATTGTCAGAGAGAGAGTGGGAGGAGATCCTAGAGGAGGAGGGATTCGGGCACCTCCTTGCCATCCCCTGCAGTGCAAGCAGCTTCCCCAGAGCAACTCCTGGTCTCCTCTCCCACACAGCGTTGCTCCCCACCCTCAGTGTCACAACGACTTGGCCATCAGTTGCCTTCTCAGCAGCCCGACCAACAAAGAGGGGGGGTGAGGATTCAGGTTCAGCTGAGACACCAGTGCTATGGGTCCTGTCATGCAGATTTTTCCATGGAGGAAAAGCAACGAAACCCCCTCCCAAACTCTGCGGCTCTGGGCACTACAGTGTGCAGAGCTGGAAAAGATCTGACCTTCACTTCAGGGCACCCCATCTTTAGGACATTTGACTTTTTCTCTGGGAGGTCCTGCTGGGCTGCAGGTCACAACTCTCCCATGGCATCATTGTGTTTTCCAAGTGCCCAAAAGAGAAGACACTGTGGGGCTAAGGCCAAAGAAATGTTTCCGGAGGGCTGTATGTGGGCAGCCTCAATGAGCCCTCCAGCTCAAAAAGGTGCTAGCACAGGGCAGCTGAGACCAGGGCTGATGGACAGACGGGCTGTCCTCACCCTGCACTAATGGACAGTCCCTTTGCTTGTCAGCACCCACAAGATTTCATTTGGAGCGCGGCAGGAATGCCAGGGACTCCAAAACTCCTCAGCTGTGGTGGGGCAACTAGAACAAAATACACAAACCCAAATCCCCTCAGCTCTGCATTTGCGTGAATCGGGAGTGACAATGCTGAAAAGCAGCTTGATATCAAAAGAGGATTTAATCTGAGATCACGCCATGTTCCTATTTACCTATTGCTGTAGGGTAGGACTGAATCCTGCAGAGCCCACAGCAGAGCCCCCTTCTCCCTGGGGCACCCTCAGCCAGCGCCAAACAGAGCTCATGAAAGGAACCTGCCAAAGGTCTTCCTGAAAGGAGAGAGGAAGTTTTGGAGGTTTCTATCAGAAATTCAGATTTTTCTCAGAGAAATCTGTCCTAATCTATTGATGCCTTTTCCTCACTGAAGAGGCCCCCATACCCAGAGAGACCAAATGTCCAATGGCAGCTCCATCACCCAGTTCCTCCTCCTGGCGTTCGCAGACACACGGGAGCTGCAGCTCTTGACCTTCTGGCTCTTCCTGGGCATCTACCTGGCTGCCCTCCTGGGCAACGGCCTCATCATCACCACCATAGCCTGCGACCACCGCCTCCACACCCCCATGTACTTCTTCCTCCTCAACCTCTCCCTCCTCGACCTGTCCTCCATCTCCACCACTCTCCCCAAAGCCATGGCCAATTCCCTCTGGCACACAGGGGCCATCTCCTATGCAGGATGTGCTGCACAGGTCTTTTTCTTTTCCTTTTTGGCGTCAGCAGAGTATTCCCTACTGACAGTCATGGCCCATGACCGCTACGTTGCCGTCTGCAAACCCCTGCGCTACGGGACCCTTCTGGGCAGCAGAGCTTGTGTCCACATGGCAGCAGCTGCCTGGGGCAGCGGGTTTCTCAATGCTGTGCTGCAGGCTGCCAATACATTTTCAATACCTCTCTGCCAAGGCAATGCTGTGGAGCAGTTCTTCTGTGAAATCCCTCAGATCCTCAAGCTCTCCTGCTCACACTCAGACTACCTGAGGGAAGTAGGTTTTATTATAGCTAGTGCCTGTTTTGCATTTGGGTGTTTTGTGTTCATTGTGCTGTCCTATGTGCAGATCTTCAGGGCCGTGCTGAGGATCCCCTCTGAGCAGGGGCGGCACAAAGCCTTTTCCACGTGCCTCCCTCACCTGGCCGTGGTCTCCCTGTTTCTCAACACTGCCATGTTTGCCTACCTGAAGCCCCCCTCCAGCTCCTCCCCAGCCGTTGATCTGGTGGTGGCAGTTCTGTACTCCGTGGTGCCTCCAGCAGTGAACCCCCTCATCTACAGCATGAGGAACCAGGAGCTCAAAGATGCACTGAAGAAGTTGATTCAATCAGTAGTCTCTCAGCAGCAATAAGCTGCCCATGTCTCTTCACAAGTGACTTCCGATTCATCTCGGGAACCTCCTGTGCTTTTTGGCATTTTATCTGTGATAATCCCATTTGTCCAGGAATGTCTGCAGCAGTTCCACTTCTCCAGAGGCATCAACCCTGTCTGCCTGACCCAGAGACCGGTTTACGTGTGTGTTGCATGATGGTACAGCTGGTATCTCATGTCGCATCTCTGTAATAAAAGGGGATTTCCTCAATGCCAGTGTCTGGAGGTTGGGCTCTTCTTCCAAACCTGAGGTTAGGAACAGGCTGAAGAAGTTGCCCCTACGAAGATGTGCTGCTGTGCTTGAGCTCTCCGTGGGCTGAGGGGAGGAGGGCCATGGGGCCATGCTTTAGGGAATGGGTTTGGTCTGAGCCTTCACCTGTGGTGCCCAGCGCCCCTGGAGTTGGTGAGTGATCCACAGGGATCTGCCTGGCACTTTCTCCCTGTGCCTTTCAGGCACCACAGCTCGCTTGCTCTGCAGAGCAGCACCACCAGCTCGGGGCCCTGCGGGGAGAACAGGGAGGGGGCAGGAATTTCCAGCCAGGGCAGCATGGACACAGTCCCCTAGGGAAAGGCTTTCTGGGGGCAGGGACGTCCCTGGACAAGAGGACACAAAGGAGCAACTCTGTTCTTCTGGGGGGAATAAATGACAAAGGAAAACCTATTTCTCCATGCACCAGCTCAGGGCAGACTTCTCTATTACTGGGGCAGCAGGAGCCACCTGGGGAACCCCCAGGCCAGCAGGCTTGTGTAGGGGAGAGGGACTGGCACAGATGGGCTGCTGGCAGAGGGATATAAGGACCTCTTGCAGGCAAGAGCAGGGGACGCAAGGAGACACTGGCCTCCATCTCCGCATGCAATGGCTGGCCCCAGTCCTGGGGCTGATGGAGGGCTGACCCCTTTCTCTGTCCCCCAGGAGCTGCTTTGCCTCTGAAGAGAGGGGCTGGGGCTGTGGTGTGAGTTCCCAGAGCTCTGCAACACCATGTGGTGGGCACTGTCACTGGGCTAGCCTAGAGTGCGCTTCTGGCCTGGCTTGGACTGGGCTGGGCTGGGCTAGGGAGAGGGCACGTGGGTTGGGGAGAGCTGGGGAGAGCTAGGCTGGGCTGGAAAGTGCCCAGGGGAGAAGAACATCAGTGTATAGCTTGTACTGTTTGACCATGCAGGATCAGGACTCGCACCAGCGGGTTCATGGTGCAGAGTCAGGGCTCATGGACGGGAACTAAGACATGCAGGTGCAAGAGGTAGACTTGGTATTATTAGGTTAACAGTTGAACTCGGTGATCTTAAGGGTCTTTTCCAAAGTAAATGATTCTATGATTCTATGATTCTATATCCACTGGTTGTTTTGGAGTGGAAAGGTTATGATTTTAACAACCACTTAATATTCTTTTTCTCCTTTGTTAAGAAGAAGATAGGAGTCTTCTAGGATTTTAAATAAACTAATTTTGGATTTGATATGTGTTGCCACTTAAAAGCAAATAGCTACTTATATTTTAGCGGTTAATGTAACTTCAGTGTTCACTTACACGTATTCTTTTCTATAGTTGGACTGCAGCCACGTTTTCCTTTTGCAACGCTGTCAACGAGTTCTAGAAAACAGATGGCTTGGGTCAAGGATAACTTTTGGGTTTATGACCTGTCCTATTGGCAGGGTAAATGAGCTATGTGTTTACTGCCTAGGTCAAACAAGAGAGAAGAGCCCAGTCTGTGCCCTTGGTGGCATGGACAGACCAGGAAGGTGTGCCAGGGCATTCATCACCCCCCAGCCTCTCTCACTGGCCATTTCCAGCACTGGCTGCTCACCACAGGTTTATGGCTGAGTCTTGCCATGAGGCCATCTCCATCCCCCTGCCAGGCTCAGTGCCTGGATCGGGGGAATGGCCAGCCCTGCCCAGCCTCTCTCCTTGCCCAGAACCTGGGGGGCCGTGGAGCAGGGCTGTCTGTAAAGCCCCACGTGGGACAGAGCTGGGGCTGGAAAGGGTCAGGTGTTAGGGGAGGCTGCAAAAGTAGGAGGGTTATGGGGGGGTGACAGTTAACTGAGGGCTGCCTTTGGGATCATAATGGGGGGAACCTTCCCCACCCCTGAATTTACTCTTTCCTATGCTGTGCCTGCACAGGGGGGCTGTGGTAGCATGTGTGGGCAGCAGGGCTGGGCCAGCACAGGGACAGGGCAATGATGGGGGCCATGAAGCAGCTGCCAGGAGGTGACAGCAAGGACAAGGTATCCAGAATGAATTTCAATATATTGCCTTTATTGTGGAGGAATGTTTGAAGGAAGGGGAAAGCTCACCCGGAGCTGGTGGTTGCAAGGGAAGTCAAGAGCAAAAAGAAGAGCTTTGATTGCTTCTGAGAGACCAAGGCTGAGCAAAGAAAATGCAGGGCTGCTGCTGAATGGGGAGGGTGATTTAATAAGAGCAGACACAGGTGGGGCCGAGGGACTCAATGCCTTCTTTGCCTGAGTCTTTACTGAAAAGGTCTCCAGGCCTCTGGGCTCAGGGAAGGCGCTTGCGGAGGAAGATAGCGTGTATTGGTAGGAACTCCATTAATTCCCACAAGGGCAAGTGCCACTTTCTGCCCCTGCAGGGGACTAACCCTGGCAATGGCACAGGCTGGAAGCAGCCCTGTGGGAAAAGTCTTGATGTGCAGTGAGCTGGACAGGAGGCAGCCGTGTGCCCTGGGAACATGGGATGCAATCAGCACCCTGGGCTGTACAACCAGGAGCATGGCCAGGAAGTGGAGGGAAGGGATTATCCAGGTTACTGCATCCAGATTTCAGATCCCAGTACAGGAAAGATGTCAGCAAGCTGGAGTGGGTTTAGTGAAGAGCCCACAAGACAGCTGTGGGCTGGAGCGCTTTACCTGTGAGGAGAGGTTGAGGGGGTTGGGCGTGTCCAGCTTGGAAAAGGGAAGATCTTGGGGGAAACAGGTACTGTTCCCAGGAAAACTGAGTCAGCCTCATGTCTGTGGTACAAGACAAAAGGACAAGAGGAAATGGGCTGCAACAAGAGAGGGTCAGGGTTCGTGAAGAACTGCAGCCCGTGGAAAGGACCCACGTTGGAGAAATTCATGAAGGACTGTATCCCGTGAATGGGATCCCATGCTGGAGCAGGGGAAGAGTGTGAGGAGGAAGGAGCAGCAGAGACAACATATAATGAATTGACTGCAACCCCAATTCCCTGTCCCCTTGTGCCGCTCGAGGGGAGGAGGTAGAGAAGTCAAGAGTGAAGTTGAGTCCAGGAAGAAGGGAGCAGTGCAGGGAAGGTGTTTTAAGATTGTTCTTATTTCTCATTATCTTACTCTGACTTTTGACTGGCAATAAATCAACTTAATTTCCCCAAGTCAAGTCTGTTTTGCCCATGATGGTAATTGCTGAGTGATCTCCCTGTCCTTATCTCAACCCATGAGCCTTTCATCATATTTCTCTCCCTGTCCTGTTGAGGAGGGGGAGTGATAGAGGGGCTTTGGTGGGCACCTGGCATCCAACCAGGTCAACCCACCACAGCTGGTTTCATTTTACACACTGAAATGCAGGGCAGATGAAGGGAGCTCAGAGCTTCCAGGCTCTCTGCTGCACAGTTAGGACTTTGGAAACTGGAAATCCAGGTAATAGTATTGTGTCATTGTATACCACATTAAAATTCTGGCTTCCTTTGTGCCTTTGCACTAGTCTGAGATCTGTCCTTTGGCCTTCGTTGGCTGGAAAAGAAACAACATCCTTATTCTACCTCACTCTCACCCCAGAAAATAAGGCAAAAAGATATTTAGTAGGGATGATTTCAGAGCACTTCTGTCTAAGAGGTGTCATCTTTAAATGACAACAAAGAGTTAGCAGTGAAAGAAAAAGCACTGTTTTAAGAACTTCACGCCAGAGGCTAACTACTGAGAACTTGAAGCAATTTTGTCAAGTAAAAATGACTGTTGGGAATGAAATTAAAGCGCTTTATTTCATCATCATGAAGAATAAGAAGGAACTCCCTTACAGAACTATCCTGTTACTTTTATTAGTGACAGTACCACTAATTCCAAAACATCCTTGAGAGCTGCTTTATTTTTCCTTGGCTCCAAAGCTCAGCCTGCTCACACCTTGAAAGGGCTACCTCAAATCTCTGCAACGCAAATCTCTCCAACCTTCTGTCATCTACACTCTTTTACCCCAGGACACTTCTCCCCATCACTTCAGCGCACTGCCCAGTCTCTGGTTTTTTAGCTGGGTGAAGCCAGGGTACTCCCTTGCAAAGCCTTCCCTTCAGAAGTCTTCTCTATGTGCTGACCCCAATTGTATTGCCTCATGCTATGTACAGCTTCATCTTCCTTCTGCAGAGCTCCATTGGATGGGCAGCTTTCCTGTTTCTTTCACATCCATTCATTTTCACAACCTTTTTGTATTGTGTGCATATCAAATTTTGTTTCAAGAAATACATTTATCTCCCACACCTTCACCCATTTCCTATTGCAGGCTGAGGTATTTCGCCTCTTAGAGCAGATGTTGTGCAAAGCTGTTCCACATACGGGAACCAACTTCAATTCTGCATATTCATTTGGGTTAAAAAACAAACAAACAAACAAACACGAAAAAAAACCACCAAAATGTGCAGGGCTAGTTTTTCAAAGATAAACTGTTTCAAAGTGGCAAAGCAGACTAAATCCATGAATGCTGAGAGCCAAGTTACAAAGAGAGAGGAAAAAACCAGTGAAGCTGTATCGTCTGGACTCACAAATTCTCAGTCAGCAAAGAGAAAGTCCCACCGCCTGTGGGATATTTTCATTAGTTGGCCCTATGGGAAGTTTTGTTTCTTGGGCCTCTTGGCTCAAGCCAGCTGCATTGACGTTTCAAGCAAAGGGAACAGTTCCAGTTCAGGCATCAAGCTGTTGTCCTTCCTGCCTGGAGATCCAGGACAGTTGTGTCACACAATAGCCAGTGTCAGAGGGAAGATGGAGGTGGTGTGAACTGAAATGGTTTGGGCTCCAGTGGAAGCTCAAATCCAGAGCTGGCAGGACAACATTGGCTGCAATTAGACATAAATTACCTGACACTTCGGAACTAGTTGGAAGAGTCTCACGCAGCTCATTGAGGAGGGCAGGGTGTTGGGGAGAGGGGAGCATGCTTTATTTTCCCAAATCCCAGAACAGTGCCCAAACCATCCTTCTATTGTCCTCTGGCATCTCATTTCCTGAGGTGCAAACCTGCCAGGTCCTCTGTCAAGAATCCTTCAAGAATTCTTCAGGTGTTTGTGTGATTTCTCTAAAAGTATCAGTATTTACCAAAAATAGTGTTAACCTGAGTAAATGTAAATGTCTGCAACGTAGTAGTCTGCATTTGTGGTAGCCCCTTGTCATGGTTTAACCCCAGCTGGCAGGTAAGGACCACACAGCTGCTCACTCACTCTCCCACTCCGGTAGGATGGGGGAGAGAATCCCAAGTGTAAAAGTGAGAAAACTCATGGGTTGAGATTAAAAAGGCTTAATAATTTTTTAAAAAGAAATAATAATGATAATGATGATGATGATAATAATAATAATAATGGTAGTAGTAATAATAAATTGTAAGGAAAAGGGAAAAAAAAACCAAAGAGGGAGGAAAATAAAACCCAAGGAAGACAAGCGATGCAAATGAAAACAACTTCTTGCTGCCAACCGACCAGTGCCCAGCCAGCGCCCAGGGAACAGCCCCCTGCCAACCTCCCCTGTATTTTTATTGCCGAGTGTGACGTCATATGGTACGGAATAGGCCTTTGGTCAGTTGGCATCAGCTGTCATCATTCTGTCCCCTCCCAACTTCTTGTGCACCTGCAGCCTACTCGCTGGCAGGGCAGTGTCAGAAACAGAAAAGGCCTTGACCATGTGTAAGAACTGTTCAGCAGTAACTAAAACATCTCCATGTTTCTGATGAAAGCACTGTTTTCAGCACAAATGCAAAACTTACCACCGTACCAGCTACTATGAAGAAAATTAATGCCATCCCAACCAAAGCCAGTACAATCTCTACCCCTTATTCCATACCATTTACAATCATGCTCAGGTACCACAATCACCAATATACCCTCATTAACCACCACCAACCTTCCCATCCTTTGATGTATACAGTGATGTAATTCCTTTGGTCTATGGACCACCCCTGCAAAATGTCCATTAAATGTCCATAAATGTCCATAAAGTGTCCATTGAGTTCATTTAGTCCATGACTTTGGGCTCCATCTGTTATGGTGGTCGCTCAGAAGAGATGCTTTGTTGTGTGGAGTTATTGGGCACCAAAGCCAGCTCAGGTCAGGTCACTGCTGCACTTGCACTGCTTCTTGTGAGGTTCGGGTGTTTCCCACTTCCTATAACATGCAACTCAGATCATGGGTGACAACAATTTAAAGATATATGCATTACAATCTCCACCCCTGGTCCCTTTGGACCAGGCCGTAGGCTTTAACATTGCAATGAACTCCTCCCCTTGCCCCTGCTCCAGCAGGTACTGTAGTCCCTCAGGGGTCTACCTGCTGTGGCATGGACTTATCCGCAGCCACAGACCCTTCAAGTTGTTCTGGCACGGCCTTATGCACGGCCACTGATGCTTCAGGGTGTACCTACTGCGGCATGGACATATCACGGCCACAGATGCTTTGAGGTGTACCTTCTCCAGCGTTGACTTATCCTTGGGCCACAGTCCCTTCAGAGGTATACCTGCTGCAGCATGGACATATCTGTGGTCACAGACACTTCAGGGTGTCCTGCTCCTGCGTGGCCTCATCCACAGGTCACAGTCCCTTCGATTCACGTTCACACCAGAGTTCCAGCCTGTCCCGTACAGCAGCACAGGAACAGCAGCAATGCCCTGGCCATCTGCCAGCCCAGGCGCATGGCCATTGTTGTTATCCAAATGTTCCCAGGCACAGCAGAGTAAGACTATAAGCAGTACAGCAAAAGCGAAAAGCAACCTCTAACAAGCACTAGACTCTAATATACAGGAAGGCAAGCAAACCCCACAGCAAGCACAGGAGCCTGACAACTAGTAGCTAAACAGTCGTAACAGCCATAAACTCAATCTAGCAAACTCCAGTCAAATCTGGCATTATCCTCAACCTTCGAGCCTCATGTTGGGTGCCAAAAAGAACTGTCATGGTTTAACCCCGGTAGGCAGCTAAACCCCGCACAGCTGCTCACTCAGTCCCCCCACAGTGGGGTGGGGGAGAGAATTGGAAGGGTAAAAGTGAGAAACTCCCAACTTCTTGCCCACACCCAGCCTACTTACTGGCAAGGCAGTCTGAGAAGTAGAAAAGACCTTGACGCCGTGTAGGCACTGCCGACCTGTGTGTGCTGCCCCATCCTGCCCCGGTGGTGGGGATGGGGGAGGTTGGGGTGCTTTTGGGTTGTTTTTGTCTTCCCCCTCTCTGACCCAGGGGGGCAACTGCTGCTCCCGACTGTAGTAGAACTGGTGCCGGTACCGGTACGGTGCGGCCATGATGGGGAGCTGTCACCAACATTTGGCAACTGGCCTGTGCCGACCAAGGAGAGAGGCTGGAACGCAAAGTATAGCATTACAGGAGGAATTCTTGCATTTGTGCGCATGAGGCACTGTTCAGCATTGACTAAAACATTGGTGTGGTATCAACACTGTTTTAATAAGAAATCCAAAATGTAGCACCACACAAGCTACTATGAAGAAGGTTAATTCTATCCCAGCCAAAACCTGTACATGATCCAGACTCTGCCTCATGCACTTTCCAGCTTCTCTTTGGACATGCTGAATCGCCATGGACCTGCCCAGCATTCACTGGGCTGTGTCTGACCCCAGTTAACATCACAGGACTGTATTGGGTCTGGCTGGTGTTAAAGGAGAAGCCCGAGCATTCACACACCATTCAGGGAGTCGCACACACACCACCCGAGACTTTAACTGCTAGGACCGGAGTCCCTTCGCAGCGGGCAGCTCCACTGAGATGATGGGTGCCCCTTTTCGACTCGTCGCTCACACACACTCACTCTCTGGTGCTTTTTCTCCTCTCAGGCTCGACCCTAGGTATCCCTGAAGCAGAGTCTCAACACGGCGTACGCCAGACAAATTTATTAAGTGGTACAGCGGTGAAGAACAGCTCGAGCTGGGTGCCGCCAGAGAGGGACCCAGAACAAAGAAATCCCTGGGCAATTACACCCTCGCAATCTCTGTTCCCTTGTCCTCAACACGATGGTTGGGTCCAATAGCAATATTTGGGTCTGGGGTCTTCTTGTTCCTTATTGGATCCTTTCTCTGTCTCCAGGCAGGACATTCCTTTTCTTATCTTAATGGATGCAGCTTCTGCTGATGGTTGTGGCTATTTATCAAACATATATAAATTTATACATGTTCCTTTTCCGGGTTAAGTAGAGGTGGCCCATCCACCTTGGTCGAGACCAGTGATAATTGCCTTTGGCAGGAATGGTGACGCGTCATGATACTGAGCCCCAGTTGTTCGTCCCTGCGTACTATCACCCTCCTTATCCGAGCTTTTGTTGCCCACAACGTTCTAGAGGGGTCCGGCTCCCACCTTAGACAGATAGGATAGAAAGGAGAGGTCAATTTATTTATAACTCAACAAGTAACATATTTACAATATATCAAACATTAAGGTCTTACAACAGTTCTTGCTTGACTGACAAACATATGTATAATATCCACTGAGGAGAATAATGCTCGATTCAACAAGCGACGAGCTAACTTTTCCTGCTGGGAACCAGAGAGTCCCAGTTCTTTCAGCAATTTGTAGCTGCCTTGGTACCATTTTCCACATGCTCCTAGTGGAAATCCCATCAATTTAATGATATTAGTGTTGGTCAGTTCCTGCACTTTATCTTTTAAAGGTTGGTACTTTTTAACTTCTTCCACTGCTGCATCCGCCAAAGATGTCGATTTACTTTCATACCTAACGGTGATGTCAACAAC